>JAWMAG010000209.1:0-143723 GCA_037013455.1 Ceratitis rosa | reverse complement strand
GTTTTTAATAAAATCTAACCAAATGCAATGCACTGAGTTATATCTGTTTTTAATAAAACTAACCAAAATGCAATAGCTCTGAGTTATATCTGTTTTTAATAAAACTATCCAAATGCAATGCACTGAGTTAGTATCTGTTTTTAATAAAACTAACCAAATGCAATGCACTGAGTTATATCTGTTTTTAATAAAACTAACCAAATGCAATGCACTGAGTTATATCTGTTTTTAATAAAACTAACCAAATGCAATGCACTGAGTTATATCTGTTTTAATAAAACTAACCAAATGCAATGCACTGAGTTATATCTGTTTTTAATAAAACTACCAAATGCAATGCACTGAGTTATATCTGTTTTTAATAAAACTAACCAAATGCAATGCACTGAGTTATATCTGTTTTTAATAAAACTAACCAAATGGCAATGCACTGAGTTATAATCTGTTTTTAATAAAACTAACCAAATGCAATGCACTGAGTTATATCTGTTTTTAATAAAACTAACCAAATGCAATGCACTGAGTTATATCTGTTTTTAATAAAACTAACCAAATGCAATGCACTGAGTTATATCTGTTTTTTAATAAAACTAACCAAATGCAATGCACTGAGTTATATCTGTTTTTAATAAAACTAAACCAAATGCAATGCACTGAGTTATATCTGTTTTTAATAAAACTAACCAAATGCAATGCACTGAGTTATATCTGTTTTAATAAAACTAACCAAATGCAATGCACTGAGTTATATCTGTTTTTAATAAAACTAACCAAATGCAATGCACTGAGTTATATCTGTTTTTAATAAAACTAACCAAATGCAATGCACTGAGTTATATCTGTTTTTAATAAAACTAACCCAAATGCAATGCACTGAGTTAGTATCTGTTTTTAATAAAACTAACCAAATGCAATGCACTGAGTTATATCTGTTTTTAATAAAACTAACCAAATGCAATGCACTGAGTTATATCTGTTTTTAATAAAACTAACCAAATGCAATGCACTGAGTTATATCTGTTTTTAATAAAACTAACCAAATGCAATGCACTGAGTTATATCTGTTTTTAATAAAACTAACCAAATGCAATGCACTGAGTTATATCTGTTTTTTAATAAAACTAACCAAATGCAATGCACTGAGTTATATCTGTTTTTAATAAAACTAACCAAATGCAATGCACTGAGTTATATCTGTTTTTAATAAAACTAACCAAATGCAATGCACTGAGTTATATCTGTTTTTAATAAAAACTAACCAAATGCAATGCACTGAGTTATATCTGTTTTTAATAAAACTAACCAAATGCAATGCACTGAGTTATATCTGTTTTTAATAAAACTAACCAAATGCAATGCACTGAGTTATATCTGTTTTTAATAAAACTAACCAAATGCAATGCACTGAGTTATATCTGTTTTTAATAAAACTAACCAAATGCAATGCACTGAGTTATATCTGTTTTTAATAAAACTAACCAAATGCAATGCACTGAGTTATATCTGTTTTTAATAAAACTAACCAAATGCAATGCACTGAGTTATATCTGTTTTTAATAAAACTAACCAAATGCAATGCACTGAGTTATATCTGTTTTTAATAAAACTAACCAAATGCAATGCACTGAGTTATATCTGTTTTTAATAAAACTAACCAAATGCAATGCACTGAGTTATATCTGTTTTTAATAAAACTAACCAAATGCAATGCACTGAGTTATATCTGTTTTTAATAAAACTAACCAAATGCAATGCACTGAGTTATATCTGTTTTTAATAAAACTAACCAAATGCAATGCACTGAGTTATATCTGTTTTTAATAAAACTAACCAAATGCAATGCACTGAGTTAATCTGTTTTTAATAAAACTAACCAAATGCAATGCACTGAGTTATATCTGTTTTTAATAAAACTAACCAAATGCAATGCACTGAGTTATATCTGTTTTTAATAAAACTAACCAAATGCAATGCACTGAGTTATATCTGTTTTTAATAAAACTAACCAAATGCAATGCACTGAGTTATATCTGTTTTTAATAAAACTAACCAAATGCAATGCACTGAGTTAATATCTGTTTTTAATAAAACTAACCAAATGCAATGCACTGAGTTATATCTGTTTTTAATAAAACTAACCAAATGCAATGCACTGAGTTATATCTGTTTTTAATAAAACTAACCAAATGCAATGCACTGAGTTATATCTGTTTTTAATAAAACTAACCAAATGCAATGCACTGAGTTATATCTGTTTTTAATAAAACTAACCAAATGCAATGCACTGAGTTATATCTGTTTTTAATAAAACTAACCAAATGCAATGCACTGAGTTATATCTGTTTTTAATAAACTAACCAAATGCAATGCACTGAGTTATATCTGTTTTTAATAAAACTAACCAAATGCAATGCACTGAGTTATATCTGTTTTAATAAAACTAACCAAATGCAATGCACTGAGTTATATCTGTTTTTAATAAAACTAACCAAATGCAATGCACTGAGTTATATCTGTTTTTAATAAAACTAACCAAATGCAATGCACTGAGTTATATCTGTTTTTAATAAAACTAACCAAATGCAATGCACTGAGTTATATCTGTTTTTAATAAAACTAACCAAATGCAATGCACTGAGTTATATCTGTTTTTAATAAAACTAACCAAATGCATGGCACTGAGTTACATCGTTTTTAGTAAAACTAACCAAATGCAATGCACTGAGTTACATCCGTTTTTAATAAAACTAACCAAATGCAATGCACTGAGTTATATCTGTTTTTAATAAAACTAACCAAATGCAATGCACTGAGTTACATCCGTTTTTAGTAAAACTAACCAAATGCAATGCACTGAGTTACATCCGTTTTTAGTAAAACTAACCAAATGCAATACACTGAGTTGTTTCAGTTTTAATAAAACTAACCAAATGCAATGCACTGAGTTATATCTGTTTTTAATAAAACTAACCAAATGCAATGCACTGAGTTATATCTGTTTTTAATAAAACTAACCAAATGCAATGCACTGAGTTACATCCGTTTTTAGTAAAACTAAGCCAAATACAATGCACTGAGTTGTATCAGTTTTTAATAAAACTAACCAAATGCAATGCACTGAGTTATATCTGTTTTTAATAAAACTAACCAAATGCAATGCACTGAGTTGATATCAGTTTTTAATAAAACTAACCAAATGCAATACACTGAGTTATATCTGTTTTTAATAAAACTAACAAATGCAATGCACTGAGTTACATCCGTTTTTAGTAAAACTAGCCAAATACAATGCACTGAGTTGTATCAGTTTTTAATAAAACTAACCAAATGCAATGCACTGAGTTATATCTGTTTTTAATAAAACTAACCAAATGCAATGCACTGAGTTATATCTGTTTTTAATAAAACTAACAAAATGCAATGCACTGAGTTACATCCGTTTTTTAGTAAAACTAGCCAAATACAATGCACTGAGTTGTATCAGTTTTTAATAAAACTAACCAAATGCAATGCACTGAGTTATATCTGTTTTTAATAAAACTAACCAAATGCAATGCACTGAGTTATATCTGTTTTTAATAAAACTAACCAAATGCAATGCACTGAGTTATATCTGTTTTTAATAAAACTAACCAAATGCAATGCACTGAGTTATATCTGTTTTTAATAAAACTAACCAAATGCAATGCACTGAGTTATATCTGTTTTTAATAAAACTAACCAAATGCAATACACTGAGTTGTTTCAGTTTTTAATAAAACTAACCAAATGCAATGCACTGAGTTATATCTGTTTTTAATAAAACTAACCAAATGCAATGCACTGAGTTGTATCAGTTTTTAATAAAACTAACCAAATGCAATACACTGAGTTATATCTGTTTTTAATAAAACTAACAAAATGCAATGCACTGAGTTACATCCGTTTTTAGTAAAACTAGCCAAATACAATGCACTGAGTTGTATCAGTTTTTAATAAAACTAACCAAATGCAATGCACTGAGTTATATCTGTTTTTAATAAAACTAACAAAATGCAATGCACTGAGTTATATCTGTTTTTAATAAAACTAACAAAATGCAATGCACTGAGTTACATCCGTTTTTAGTAAAACTAGCCAAATACAATGCACTGAGTTGTATCAGTTTTTAATAAAACTAACCAAATGCAATGCACTGAGTTATATCTGTTTTTAATAAAACTAACAAAATGCAATGCACTGAGTTATATCTGTTTTTAATAAAACTAACAAAATGCAATGCACTGAGTTACATCCGTTTTTAGTAAAACTAGCCAAATACAATGCACTGAGTTGTATCAGTTTTTAATAAAACTAACCAAATGCAATGCACTGAGTTATATCTGTTTTTAATAAAACTAACCAAATGCAATGCACTGAGTTATATCTGTTTTTAATAAAACTAACCAAATGCAATGCACTGAGTTATATCTGTTTTTAATAAAACTAACCAAATGCAATGCACTGAGTTATATCTGTTTTTAATAAAACTAACCAAATGCAATGCACTGAGTTATATCTGTTTTTAATAAAACTAACCAAATGCAATACACTGAGTTGTTTTCAGTTTTTAATAAAACTAACCAAATGCAATGCACTGAGTTATATCTGTTTTTAATAAAACTAACCAAATGCAATGCACTGAGTTGTATCAGTTTTTAATAAAACTAACCAAATGCAATACACTGAGTTATATCTGTTTTTAATAAAACTAACAAAATGCAATGCACTGAGTTACATCCGTTTTTAGTAAAACTAGCCAAATACAATGCACTGAGTTGTATCAGTTTTTAATAAAACTAACCAAATGCAATGCACTGAGTTATATCTGTTTTAATAAAACTAACAAAATGCAATGCACTGAGTTATATCTGTTTTTAATAAAACTAACCAAATGCAATGCACTGAGTTATATCTGTTTTTAATAAAACTAACCAAATGCAATGCACTGAGTTATATCTGTTTTTAATAAAACTAACCAAATGCAATGCACTGAGTTATATCTGTTTTTAATAAAACTAACCAAATGCAATGCACTGAGTTATATCTGTTTTAATTAAAACTAACCAAATGCAATGCACTGAGTTATATCTGTTTTTAATAAAACTAACCAAATGCAATGCACTGAGTTATATCTGTTTTTAATAAAACTAACCAAATGCAATGCACTGAGTTATATCTGTTTTTAATAAAACTAACCAAATGCAATGCACTGAGTTATATCTGTTTTTTAATAAAACTAACCAAATGCAATGCACTGAGTTATATCTGTTTTTAATAAAACTAACCAAATGCAATGCACTGAGTTATATCTGTTTTTAATAAAACTAACCAAATGCAATGCACTGAGTTATATCTGTTTTTTAATAAAACTAACCAAATGCAATGCACTGAGTTATATCTGTTTTTAATAAAACTAACCAAATGCAATGCACTGAGTTATATCTGTTTTTAATAAAACTAACCAAATGCAATGCACTGAGTTATATCTGTTTTTAATAAAACTAACCAAATGCAATGCACTGAGTTATATCTGTTTTTAATAAAACTAACCAAATGCAATGCACTGAGTTATATCTGTTTTTAATAAAACTAACCAAATGCAATGCACTGAGTTATATCTGTTTTTAATAAAACTAACCAAATGCAATGCTTACTGAGTTATATCGTTTTTAATAAAACTAACCAAATGCAATGCACTGAGTTATATCTGTTTTTAATAAAACTAACCAAATGCAATGCACTGAGTTATATCTGTTTTTAATAAAACTAACCAAATGCAATGCACTGAGTTATATCTGTTTTTAATAAAACTAACCAAATGCAATGCACTGAGTTATATCTGTTTTTAATAAAACTAACCAAATGCAATGCACTGAGTTATATCTGTTTTTAATAAAACTAACCAAATGCAATGCACTGAGTTATATCTGTTTTTAATAAAACTAACCAAATGCAATGCACTGAGTTATATCTGTTTTTAATAAAACTAACCAAATGCAATGCACTGAGTTATATCTGTTTTTAATAAAACTAACCAAATGCAATGCACTGAGTTATATCTGTTTTTAATAAAACTAACCAAATGCAATGCACTGAGTTATATCTGTTTTTAATAAAACTAACCAAATGCAATGCACTGAGTTATATCTGTTTTTAATAAAACTAACCAAATGCAATGCACTGAGTTATATCTGTTTTTAATAAAACTAACCAAATGCAATGCACTGAGTTATATCTGTTTTTAATAAAACTAACCAAATGCAATGCACTGAGTTATATCTGTTTTTAATAAAACTAACCAAATGCAATGCACTGAGTTATATCTGTTTTTAATAAAACTAACCAAATGCAATGCACTGAGTTATATCTGTTTTTAATAAAACTAACCAAATGCAATGCACTGAGTTATATCTGTTTTTAATAAAACTAACCAAATGCAATGCACTGAGTTATATCTGTTTTTAATAAAACTAACCAAATGCAATGCACTGAGTTATATCTGTTTTTAATAAAACTAACCAAATGCAATGCACTGAGTTATATCTGTTTTTAATAAAACTAACCAAATGCAATGCACTGAGTTATATCTGTTTTTAATAAAACTAACCAAATGCAATGCACTGAGTTATATCTGTTTTTAATAAAACTAACCAAATGCAATGCACTGAGTTATATCTGTTTTTAATAAAACTAACCAAATGCAATGCACTGAGTTATATCTGTTTTTAATAAAACTAACCAAATGCAATGCACTGAGTTATATCTGTTTTTAATAAAACTAACCAAATGCAATGCACTGAGTTATATCTGTTTTTAATAAAACTAACCAAATGCAATGCACTGAGTTATATCTGTTTTAATAAAACTAACCAAATGCAATGCACTGAGTTATATCTGTTTTTAATAAAACTAACCAAATGCAATGCACTGAGTTATATCTGTTTTTAATAAAACTAACCAAATGCAATGCACTGAGTTATATCTGTTTTTAATAAAACTAACCAAATGCAATGCACTGAGTTATATCTGTTTTTAATAAAACTAACCAAATGCAATGCACTGAGTTACATCCGTTTTTAATAAAACTAACCAAATGCAATGCACTGAGTTACATCCGTTTTTAATAAAACTAACCAAATGCAATGCACTGAGTTGTATCAGTTTTTAATAAAACTAACCAAATGCAATGCACTGAGTTATATCTGTTTTTAATAAAACTAACCAAATGCAATGCACTGAGTTATATCTGTTTTTAATAAAACTAACCAAATGCAATGCACTGAGTTATATCTGTTTTTAATAAAACTAACCAAATGCAATGCACTGAGTTATATCTGTTTTTAATAAAACTAACCAAATGCAATGCACTGAGTTATATCTGTTTTTAATAAAACTAACCAAATGCAATGCACTGAGTTATATCTGTTTTTAATAAAACTAACCAAATGCAATGCACTGAGTTATATCTGTTTTTAATAAAACTAACCAAATGCAATGCACTGAGTTATATCTGTTTTTAATAAAACTAACCAAATGCAATGCACTGAGTTATATCTGTTTTTAATAAAACTAACCAAATGCAATGCACTGAGTTATATCTGTTTTTAATAAAACTAACCAAATGCAATGCACTGAGTTATATCTGTTTTTAATAAAACTAACCAAATGCAATGCACTGAGTTATATCTGTTTTTAATAAAACTAACCAAATGCAATGCACTGAGTTATATCTGTTTTTAATAAAACTAACCAAATGCAATGCACTGAGTTATATCTGTTTTTAATAAAACTAACCAAATGCAATGCACTGAGTTATATCTGTTTTTAATAAAACTAACCAAATGCAATGCACTGAGTTATATCTGTTTTTAATAAAACTAACCAAATGCAATGCACTGAGTTATATCTGTTTTTAATAAAACTAACCAAATGCAATGCACTGAGTTATATCTGTTTTTAATAAAACTAACCAAATGCAATGCACTGAGTTATATCTGTTTTTAATAAAACTAACCAAATGCAATGCACTGAGTTATATCTGTTTTTAATAAAACTAACCAAATGCAATGCACTGAGTTATATCTGTTTTTAATAAAACTAACCAAATGCAATGCACTGAGTTATATCTGTTTTTAATAAAACTAACCAAATGCAATGCACTGAGTTATATCTGTTTTTAATAAAACTAACCAAATGCAATGCACTGAGTTATATCTGTTTTTAATAAAACTAACCAAATGCAATGCACTGAGTTATATCTGTTTTTAATAAAACTAACCAAATGCAATGCACTGAGTTATATCTGTTTTTAATAAAACTAACCAAATGCAATGCACTGAGTTATATCTGTTTTTAATAAAACTAACCAAATGCAATGCACTGAGTTATATCTGTTTTTAATAAAACTAACCAAATGCAATGCACTGAGTTATATCTGTTTTTAATAAAACTAACCAAATGCAATGCACTGAGTTATATCTGTTTTTAATAAAACTAACCAAATGCAATGCACTGAGTTATATCTGTTTTTAATAAAACTAACCAAATGCAATGCACTGAGTTATATCTGTTTTTAATAAAACTAACCAAATGCAATGCACTGAGTTATATCTGTTTTTAATAAAACTAACCAAATGCAATGCACTGAGTTATATCTGTTTTTAATAAAACTACCAAATGCAATGCACTGAGTTATATCTGTTTTTAATAAAACTAACCAAATGCAATGCACTGAGTTATATCTGTTTTTAATAAAACTAACCAAATGCAATGCACTGAGTTATATCTGTTTATAATAAAACTAACCAAATGCAATGCACTGAGTTATATCTGTTTTTAATAAAACTAACCAAATGCAATGCACTGAGTTATATCTGTTTTTAATAAAACTAACCAAAGCAATGCACTGAGTTATATCTGTTTTTAATAAACTAACCAAATGCAATGCACTGAGTTATATCTGTTTTTAGTAAAACTAACCAAATGCAATGCACTGAGTTATATCTGTTTTTAATAAAACTAACCAAATGCAATGCACTGAGTTATATCTGTTTTTAATAAAACTAACCAAATGCAATGCACTGAGTTATATCTGTTTTTAATAAAACTAACCAAATGCAATGCACTGAGTTACTTCCGTTTTTAATAAAACTAGCCAAATGCAATGCACTGAGTTACATCCGTTTTTAATAAAACTAACCAAATCCAATGCACTGAGTTACTTCCGTTTTTAATAAAACTAGCCAAATGCAATGCACTGAGTTGTATCAGTTTTTAATAAAACTAACCAAATGCAATACACTGAGTTATATCTGTTTTTAATAAAACTAACAAAATGCAATGCACTGAGTTACATCCGTTTTTTTGTAAAACTAGCCAAATACAATGCACTGAGTTGTATCAGTTTTTAATAAAACTAACCAAATGCAATGCACTGAGTTATATCTGTTTTTAATAAAACTAACAAAATGCAATGCACTGAGTTATATCTGTTTTTAATAAAACTAACCAAATGCAATGCACTGAGTTATATCTGTTTTTAATAAAACTAACCAAATGCAATGCACTGAGTTATATCTGTTTTTAATAAAACTAACCAAATGCAATGCACTGAGTTATATCTGTTTTTAATAAAACTAACCAAATGCAATGCACTGAGTTATATCTGTTTTTAATAAAACTAACCAAATGCAATGCATTGAGTTACATCCGTTTTTAGTAAAACTAACCAAATGCAATGCACTGAGTTACATCCGTTTTTAATAAAACTAACAAAATGCAATGCACTGAGTTATATCTGTTTTTAATAAAACTAACAAAATGCAATGCACTGAGTTACATCCGTTTTTAGTAAAACTAACAAAATGCAATGCACTGAGTACATCCGTTTTTAGTAAAACTAACCAAATGCAATACACTGAGTTGTTTCAGTTTTTAATAAAACTAACCAAATGCAATGCACTCAGTTATATCTGTTTTTAATAAAACTAACCAAATGCAATGCACTGAGTTATATCTGTTTTTAATAAAACTAACCAAATGCAATGCACTGAGTTATATCTGTTTTTAATAAAACTAACCAAATGCAATGCACTGAGTTATATCCGTTTTTAATAAAACTAACCAAATGCAATGCACTGAGTTATATCTGTTTTTAATAAAACTAACCAAATGCAATGCACTGAGTTATATCTGTTTTTAATAAAACTAACCAAATGCAATGCACTGAGTTATATCTGTTTTTAATAAAACTAACAAAATGAAATGCATTGAGTTACATCCGTTTTTAGTAAAACTAACCAAATGCAATGCACTGAGTTACATCCGTTTTTAATAAAACTAACAAAATGCAATGCACTGAGTTATATCTGTTTTTAATAAAACTAACAAAATGCAATGCACTGAGTTACATCCGTTTTTAGTAAAACTAAACAAAATGCAATGCACTGAGTTACATCCGTTTTTAGTAAAACTAACCAAATGCAATACACTGAGTTGTTTCAGTTTTTAATAAAACTAACCAAATGCAATGCACTGAGTTACATCCGTTTTTAATAAAACTAGCCAAATGCAATGCACTGAGTTGTTTCAGTTTTTAATAAAACTAACCAAATGCAATGCACTGAGTTACATCCGTTTTTAATAAAACTAGCAAAATGCAATGCACTGAGTTATATCTGTTTTTAATAAAACTAACAAAATGCAATGCACTGAGTTACATCCGTTTTTAGTAAAACTAACAAAATGCAATGCACTGAGTTACATCCGTTTTTAGTAAAACTAACCAAATGCAATGCACTGAGTTGTTTCAGTTTTTAATAAAACTAACCAAATGCAATGCACTAAGTTACATCCGTTTTTAAAAAAACTAACCAAATGCAATGCACTGAGTTATATCTGTTTTTAATAAAACTAACCAAATGCAATGCACTGAGTTATATCTGTTTTTAATAAAACTAACCAAATGCAATGCACTGAGTTATATCTGTTTTTAATAAAACTAACCAAATGCAATGCACTGAGTTATATCTGTTTTTAATAAAACTAACCAAATGCAATGCACTGAGTTATATCTGTTTTTAATAAAACTAACCAAATGCAATGCACTGAGTTATATCTGTTTTTAATAAAACTAACCAAATGCAATGCACTGAGTTATATCTGTTTTTAATAAAACTAACCAAATGCAATGCACTGAGTTATATCTGTTTTTAATAAAACTAACCAAATGCAATGCACTGAGTTATATCTGTTTTTAATAAAACTAACCAAATGCAATGCACTGAGTTATATCTGTTTTTTAATAAAACTAACCAAATGCAATGCACTGAGTTATATCTGTTTTTAATAAAACTAACCAAATGCAATGCACTGAGTTATATCTGTTTTTAATAAAACTAACCAAATGCAATGCACTGAGTTATATCTGTTTTTAATAAAACTAACAAAATGCAATGCACTGAGTTATATCTGTTTTTAATAAAACTAACCAAATGCAATGCACTGAGTTATATCTGTTTTTAATAAAACTAACCAAATGCAATGCACTGAGTTATATCTGTTTTTAATAAAACTAACCAAATGCAATGCACTGAGTTATATCTGTTTTTAATAAAACTAACCAAATGCAATGCACTGAGTTATATCTGTTTTTAATAAAACTAACCAAATGCAATGCACTGAGTTATATCTGTTTTTAATAAAACTAACCAAATGCAATGCACTGAGTTATATCTGTTTTTAATAAAACTAACCAAATGCAATGCACTGAGTTATATCTGTTTATAATAAAACTAACCAAATGCAATGCACTGAGTTATATCTGTTTTTAATAAAACTAACCAAATGCAATGCACTGAGTTATATCTGTTTTTAATAAAACTAACCAAAGCAATGCACTGAGTTATATCTGTTTTTAATAAAACTAACCAAATGCAATGCACTGAGTTATATCTGTTTTTAGTAAAACTAACCAAATGCAATGCACTGAGTTATATCTGTTTTTAATAAAACTAACCAAATGCAATGCACTGAGTTATATCTGTTTTTAATAAAACTAACAAAATGCAATGCACTGAGTTATATCTGTTTTTAATAAAACTAACCAAATGCAATGCACTGAGTTATATCTGTTTTTAATAAAACTAACCAAATGCAATGCACTGAGTTATATCTGTTTTTAATAAAACTAACCAAATGCAATGCACTGAGTTATATCTGTTTTTAATAAAACTAACCAAATGCAATGCACTGAGTTATATCTGTTTTTAATAAAACTAACCAAATGCAATGCACTGAGTTATATCTGTTTTTAATAAAACTAACCAAATGCAATGCACTGAGTTATATCTGTTTTTAATAAAACTAACCAAATGCAATGCACTGAGTTACTTCCGTTTTTAATAAAACTAGCCAAATGCAATGCACTGAGTTACATCCGTTTTTAATAAAACTAACCAAATCCAATGCACTGAGTTACTTCCGTTTTTAATAAAACTAGCCAAATGCAATGCACTGAGTTGTATCAGTTTTTAATAAAACTAACCAAATGCAATACACTGAGTTATATCTGTTTTTAATAAAACTAACAAAATGCAATGCACTGAGTTACATCCGTTTTTTGTAAAACTAGCCAAATACAATGCACTGAGTTGTATCAGTTTTTAATAAAACTAACCAATGCAATGCACTGAGTTATATCTGTTTTTAATAAAACTAACAAAATGCAATGCACTGAGTTATATCTGTTTTTAATAAAACTAACCAAATGCAATGCACTGAGTTATATCTGTTTTTAATAAAACTAACCAAATGCAATGCACTGAGTTATATCTGTTTTTAATAAAACTAACCAAATGCAATGCACTGAGTTATATCTGTTTTTAATAAAACTAACCAAATGCAATGCACTGAGTTATATCTGTTTTTAATAAAACTAACCAAATGCAATGCATTGAGTTACATCCGTTTTTAGTAAAACTAACCAAATGCAATGCACTGAGTTACATCCGTTTTTAATAAAACTAACAAAATGCAATGCACTGAGTTATATCTGTTTTTTAATAAAACTAACAAAATGCAATGCACTGAGTTACATCCGTTTTTAGTAAAACTAACAAAATGCAATGCACTGAGTTACATCCGTTTTTAGTAAAACTAACCAAATGCAATACACTGAGTTGTTTCAGTTTTTAATAAAACTAACCAAATGCAATGCACTCAGTTATATCTGTTTTTAATAAAACTAACCAAATGCAATGCACTGAGTTATATCTGTTTTTAATAAAACTAACCAAATGCAATGCACTGAGTTATATCTGTTTTAATAAAACTAACCAAATGCAATGCACTGAGTTATATCCGTTTTTAATAAAACTAACCAAATGCAATGCACTGAGTTATATCTGTTTTTAATAAAACTAACCAAATGCAATGCACTGAGTTATATCTGTTTTTAATAAAACTAACCAAATGCAATGCACTGAGTTATATCTGTTTTTAATAAAACTAACAAAATGAAATGCATTGAGTTACATCCGTTTTTAGTAAAACTAACCAAATGCAATGCACTGAGTTACATCCGTTTTTAATAAAACTAACAAAATGCAATGCACTGAGTTATATCTGTTTTTAATAAAACTAACAAAATGCAATGCACTGAGTTACATCCGTTTTTAGTAAAACTAACAAAATGCAATGCACTGAGTTACATCCGTTTTTAGTAAAACTAACCAAATGCAATACACTGAGTTGTTTCAGTTTTTAATAAAACTAACCAAATGCAATGCACTGAGTTACATCCGTTTTTAATAAAACTAGCCAAATGCAATGCACTGAGTTGTTTCAGTTTTTAATAAAACTAACCAAATGCAATGCACTGAGTTACATCCGTTTTTAATAAAACTAGCAAAATGCAATGCACTGAGTTATATCTGTTTTTAATAAAACTAACAAAATGCAATGCACTGAGTTACATCCGTTTTTAGTAAAACTAACAAAATGCAATGCACTGAGTTACATCCGTTTTTAGTAAAACTAACCAAATGCAATGCACTGAGTTGTTTCAGTTTTTAATAAAACTAACCAAATGCAATGCACTAAGTTACATCCGTTTTTAAAAAAACTAACCAAATGCAATGCACTGAGTTATATCTGTTTTTAATAAAACTAACCAAATGCAATGCACTGAGTTATATCTGTTTTTAATAAAACTAACCAAATGCAATGCACTGAGTTATATCTGTTTTTAATAAAACTAACCAAATGCAATGCACTGAGTTATATCTGTTTTTAATAAAACTAACCAAATGCAATGCACTGAGTTATATCTGTTTTTAATAAAACTAACCAAATGCAATGCACTGAGTTATATCTGTTTTTAATAAAACTAACCAAATGCAATGCACTGAGTTATATCTGTTTTTAATAAAACTAACCAAATGCAATGCACTGAGTTATATCTGTTTTTAATAAAACTAACCAAATGCAATGCACTGAGTTATATCTGTTTTTAATAAAACTAACCAAATGCAATGCACTGAGTTATATCTGTTTTTAATAAAACTAACCAAATGCAATGCACTGAGTTATATCTGTTTTTAATAAAACTAACCAAATGCAATGCACTGAGTTATATCTGTTTTTAATAAAACTAACCAAATGCAATGCACTGAGTTATATCTGTTTTTAATAAAACTAACAAAATGCAATGCACTGAGTTATATCTGTTTTTAATAAAACTAACCAAATGCAATGCACTGAGTTATATCTGTTTTTAATAAAACTAACCAAATGCAATGCACTGAGTTATATCTGTTTTTAATAAAACTAACCAAATGCAATGCACTGAGTTATATCTGTTTTTAATAAAACTAACCAAATGCAATGCACTGAGTTATATCTGTTTTTAATAAAACTAACCAAATGCAATGCACTGAGTTATATCTGTTTTTAATAAAACTAACCAAATGCAATGCACTGAGTTATATCTGTTTTTAATAAAACTAACCAAATGCAATGCACTGAGTTATATCTGTTTATAATAAAACTAACCAAATGCAATGCACTGAGTTATATCTGTTTTTAATAAAACTAACCAAATGCAATGCACTGAGTTATATCTGTTTTTAATAAAACTAACCAAAGCAATGCACTGAGTTATATCTGTTTTTAATAAAACTAACCAAATGCAATGCACTGAGTTATATCTGTTTTTAGTAAAACTAACCAAATGCAATGCACTGAGTTATATCTGTTTTTAATAAAACTAACCAAATGCAATGCACTGAGTTATATCTGTTTTTAATAAAACTAACCAAATGCAATGCACTGAGTTATATCTGTTTTTAATAAAACTAACCAAATGCAATGCACTGAGTTACTTCCGTTTTTAATAAAACTAGCCAAATGCAATGCACTGAGTTACATCCGTTTTTAATAAAACTAACCAAATCCAATGCACTGAGTTACTTCCGTTTTTAATAAAACTAGCCAAATGCAATGCACTGAGTTGTATCAGTTTTTAATAAAACTAACCAAATGCAATACACTGAGTTATATCTGTTTTTAATAAAACTAACAAAATGCAATGCACTGAGTTACATCCGTTTTTTGTAAAACTAGCCAAATACAATGCACTGAGTTGTATCAGTTTTTAATAAAACTAACCAAATGCAATGCACTGAGTTATATCTGTTTTTAATAAAACTAACAAAATGCAATGCACTGAGTTATATCTGTTTTTAATAAAACTAACCAAATGCAATGCACTGAGTTATATCTGTTTTTAATAAAACTAACCAAATGCAATGCACTGAGTTATATCTGTTTTTAATAAAACTAACCAAATGCAATGCACTGAGTTATATCTGTTTTTAATAAAACTAACCAAATGCAATGCACTGAGTTATATCTGTTTTTAATAAAACTAACCAAATGCAATGCATTGAGTTACATCCGTTTTTAGTAAAACTAACCAAATGCAATGCACTGAGTTACATCCGTTTTTAATAAAACTAACAAAATGCAATGCACTGAGTTATATCTGTTTTTAATAAAACTAACAAAATGCAATGCACTGAGTTACATCCGTTTTTAGTAAAACTAACAAAATGCAATGCACTGAGTTACATCCGTTTTTAGTAAAACTAACCAAATGCAATACACTGAGTTGTTTCAGTTTTTAATAAAACTAACCAAATGCAATGCACTCAGTTATATCTGTTTTTAATAAAACTAACCAAATGCAATGCACTGAGTTATATCTGTTTTTAATAAAACTAACCAAATGCAATGCACTGAGTTATATCTGTTTTTAATAAAACTAACCAAATGCAATGCACTGAGTTATATCCGTTTTTAATAAAACTAACCAAATGCAATGCACTGAGTTATATCTGTTTTTAATAAAACTAACCAAATGCAATGCACTGAGTTATATCTGTTTTTAATAAAACTAACCAAATGCAATGCACTGAGTTATATCTGTTTTTAATAAAACTAACAAAATGAAATGCATTGAGTTACATCCGTTTTTAGTAAAACTAACCAAATGCAATGCACTGAGTTACATCCGTTTTTAATAAAACTAACAAAATGCAATGCACTGAGTTATATCTGTTTTTAATAAAACTAACAAAATGCAATGCACTGAGTTACATCCGTTTTTAGTAAAACTAACAAAATGCAATGCACTGAGTTACATCCGTTTTTAGTAAAACTAACCAAATGCAATACACTGAGTTGTTTCAGTTTTTAATAAAACTAACCAAATGCAATGCACTGAGTTACATCCGTTTTTAATAAAACTAGCCAAATGCAATGCACTGAGTTGTTTCAGTTTTTAATAAAACTAACCAAATGCAATGCACTGAGTTACATCCGTTTTTAATAAAACTAACAAAATGCAATGCACTGAGTTATATCTGTTTTTAATAAAACTAACAAAATGCAATGCACTGAGTTACATCCGTTTTTAGTAAAACTAACAAAATGCAATGCACTGAGTTACATCCGTTTTTAGTAAAACTAACCAAATGCAATGCACTGAGTTGTTTCAGTTTTTAATAAAACTAACCAAATGCAATGCACTAAGTTACATCCGTTTTTAAAAAAACTAACCAAATGCAATGCACTGAGTTATATCTGTTTTTAATAAAACTAACCAAATGCAATGCACTGAGTTATATCTGTTTTTAATAAAACTAACCAAATGCAATGCACTGAGTTATATCTGTTTTTAATAAAACTAACAAAATGCAATGCACTGAGTTATATCTGTTTTTAATAAAACTAACCAAATGCAATGCACTGAGTTATATCTGTTTTTAATAAAACTAACCAAATGCAATGCACTGAGTTATATCTGTTTTTAATAAAACTAACCAAATGCAATGCACTGAGTTATATCTGTTTTTAATAAAACTAACCAAATGCAATGCACTGAGTTATATCTGTTTTTAATAAAACTAACCAAATGCAATGCACTGAGTTATATCTGTTTTTAATAAAACTAACCAAATGCAATGCACTGAGTTATATCTGTTTTTAATAAAACTAACCAAATGCAATGCACTGAGTTATATCTGTTTTTAATAAAACTAACCAAATGCAATGCACTGAGTTATATCTGTTTTTAATAAAACTAACCAAATGCAATGCACTGAGTTATATCTGTTTTTAATAAAACTAACCAAATGCAATGCACTGAGTTATATCTGTTTTTAATAAAACTAACCAAATGCAATGCATTGAGTTACATCCGTTTTTAGTAAAACTAACCAAATGCAATGCACTGAGTTACATCCGTTTTTAATAAAACTAACAAAATGCAATGCACTGAGTTATATCTGTTTTTAATAAAACTAACAAAATGCAATGCACTGAGTTACATCCGTTTTTAGTAAAACTAACAAAATGCAATGCACTGAGTTACATCCGTTTTTAATAAAACTAACCAAATGCAATGCACTGAGTTGTATCAGTTTTTAATAAAACTAACCAAATGCAATGCACTGAGTTATATCTGTTTTTAATAAAACTAACCAAATGCAATGCACTGAGTTATATCTGTTTTTAATAAAACTAACCAAATGCAATGCACTGAGTTATATCTGTTTTTAATAAAACTAACCAAATGCAATGCACTGAGTTATATCTGTTTTTAATAAAACTAACCAAATGCAATGCACTGAGTTATATCTGTTTTTAATAAAACTAACCAAATGCAATGCACTGAGTTATATCTGTTTTTAATAAAACTAACCAAATGCAATGCACTGAGTTATATCTGTTTTTAATAAAACTAACCAAATGCAATGCACTGAGTTATATCTGTTTTTAATAAAACTAACCAAATGCAATGCACTGAGTTATATCTGTTTTTAATAAAACTAACCAAATGCAATGCACTGAGTTATATCTGTTTTTAATAAAACTAACCAAATGCAATGCACTGAGTTATATCTGTTTTTAATAAAACTAACCAAATGCAATGCACTGAGTTATATCTGTTTTTAATAAAACTAACCAAATGCAATGCACTGAGTTATATCTGTTTTTAATAAAACTAACCAAATGCAATGCACTGAGTTATATCTGTTTTTAATAAAACTAACCAAATGCAATGCACTGAGTTATATCTGTTTTTAATAAAACTAACCAAATGCAATGCACTGAGTTATATCTGTTTTTAATAAAACTAACCAAATGCAATGCACTGAGTTATATCTGTTTTTAATAAAACTAACCAAATGCAATGCACTGAGTTATATCTGTTTTTAATAAAACTAACCAAATGCAATGCACTGAGTTATATCTGTTTTTAATAAAACTAACCAAATGCAATGCACTGAGTTATATCTGTTTTTAATAAAACTAACCAAATGCAATGCACTGAGTTATATCTGTTTTTAATAAAACTAACCAAATGCAATGCACTGAGTTATATCTGTTTTTAATAAAACTAACCAAATGCAATGCACTGAGTTATATCTGTTTTTAATAAAACTAACCAAATGCAATGCACTGAGTTATATCTGTTTTTAATAAAACTAACCAAATGCAATGCACTGAGTTATATCTGTTTTTAATAAAACTAACCAAATGCAATGCACTGAGTTATATCTGTTTTTAATAAAACTAACCAAATGCAATGCACTGAGTTATATCTGTTTTTAATAAAACTAACCAAATGCAATGCACTGAGTTATATCTGTTTTTAATAAAACTAACCAAATGCAATGCACTGAGTTACTTCCGTTTTTAATAAAACTAGCCAAATGCAATGCACTGAGTTACATCCGTTTTTAATAAAACTAACCAAATCCAATGCACTGAGTTACTTCCGTTTTTAATAAAACTAGCCAAATGCAATGCACTGAGTTGTATCAGTTTTTAATAAAACTAACCAAATGCAATACACTGAGTTATATCTGTTTTTAATAAAACTAACAAAATGCAATGCACTGAGTTACATCCGTTTTTAGTAAAACTAGCCAAATACAATGCACTGAGTTGTATCAGTTTTTAATAAAACTAACCAAATGCAATGCACTGAGTTATATCTGTTTTTAATAAAACTAACAAAATGCAATGCACTGAGTTATATCTGTTTTTAATAAAACTAACCAAATGCAATGCACTGAGTTATATCTGTTTTTAATAAAACTAACCAAATGCAATGCACTGAGTTATATCTGTTTTTAATAAAACTAACCAAATGCAATGCACTGAGTTATATCTGTTTTTAATAAAACTAACCAAATGCAATGCACTGAGTTATATCTGTTTTTAATAAAACTAACCAAATGCAATGCATTGAGTTACATCCGTTTTTAGTAAAACTAACCAAATGCAATGCACTGAGTTACATCCGTTTTTAATAAAACTAACAAAATGCAATGCACTGAGTTATATCTGTTTTTAATAAAACTAACAAAATGCAATGCACTGAGTTACATCCGTTTTTAGTAAAACTAACAAAATGCAATGCACTGAGTTACATCCGTTTTTAATAAAACTAACCAAATGCAATGCACTGAGTTGTATCAGTTTTTAATAAAACTAACCAAATGCAATGCACTGAGTTATATCTGTTTTTAATAAAACTAACCAAATGCAATGCACTGAGTTATATCTGTTTTTAATAAAACTAACCAAATGCAATGCACTGAGTTATATCTGTTTTTAATAAAACTAACCAAATGCAATGCACTGAGTTATATCTGTTTTTAATAAAACTAACCAAATGCAATGCACTGAGTTATATCTGTTTTTAATAAAACTAACCAAATGCAATGCACTGAGTTATATCTGTTTTTAATAAAACTAACCAAATGCAATGCACTGAGTTATATCTGTTTTTAATAAAACTAACCAAATGCAATGCACTGAGTTATATCTGTTTTTAATAAAACTAACCAAATGCAATGCACTGAGTTATATCTGTTTTTAATAAAACTAACCAAATGCAATGCACTGAGTTATATCTGTTTTTAATAAAACTAACCAAATGCAATGCACTGAGTTATATCTGTTTTTAATAAAACTAACCAAATGCAATGCACTGAGTTATATCTGTTTTTAATAAAACTAACCAAATGCAATGCACTGAGTTATATCTGTTTTTAATAAAACTAACCAAATGCAATGCACTGAGTTATATCTGTTTTTAATAAAACTAACCAAATGCAATGCACTGAGTTATATCTGTTTTTAATAAAACTAACCAAATGCAATGCACTGAGTTATATCTGTTTTTAATAAAACTAACCAAATGCAATGCACTGAGTTATATCTGTTTTTAATAAAACTAACCAAATGCAATGCACTGAGTTATATCTGTTTTTAATAAAACTAACCAAATGCAATGCACTGAGTTATATCTGTT
Source organism: Ceratitis rosa (assembly GCA_037013455.1). NCBI lineage: Eukaryota > Metazoa > Arthropoda > Insecta > Diptera > Tephritidae > Ceratitis > Ceratitis rosa. The sequence goes on along the minus strand of JAWMAG010000209.1, from coordinate 122,815 downwards.
TTTAATAAAACTAACCAAATGCAATGCACTGAGTTATATCTGTTTTTAATAAAACTAACCAAATGCAATGCACTGAGTTATATCTGTTTTTAATAAAACTAACCAAATGCAATGCACTGAGTTATATCTGTTTTTAATAAAACTAACCAAATGCAATGCACTGAGTTATATCTGTTTTTAATAAAACTAACCAAATGCAATGCACTGAGTTATATCTGTTTTTAATAAAACTAACCAAATGCAATGCACTGAGTTATATCTGTTTTTAATAAAACTAACCAAATGCAATGCACTGAGTTATATCTGTTTTTAATAAAACTAACAAAATGCAATGCACTGAGTTATATCTGTTTTTAATAAAACTAACCAAATGCAATGCACTGAGTTATATCTGTTTTTAATAAAACTAACCAAATGCAATGCACTGAGTTATATCTGTTTTTAATAAAACTAACCAAATGCAATGCACTGAGTTATATCTGTTTTTAATAAAACTAACCAAATGCAATGCACTGAGTTATATCTGTTTTTAATAAAACTAACCAAATGCAATGCACTGAGTTATATCTGTTTTTAATAAAACTAACCAAAGCAATGCACTGAGTTATATCTGTTTTTAATAAAACTAACCAAATGCAATGCACTGAGTTATATCTGTTTTTAGTAAAACTAACCAAATGCAATGCACTGAGTTATATCTGTTTTTAATAAAACTAACCAAATGCAATGCACTGAGTTATATCTGTTTTTAATAAAACTAACCAAATGCAATGCACTGAGTTATATCTGTTTTTAATAAAACTAACCAAATGCAATGCACTGAGTTACTTCCGTTTTTAATAAAACTAGCCAAATGCAATGCACTGAGTTACATCCGTTTTTAATAAAACTAACCAAATCCAATGCACTGAGTTACTTCCGTTTTTAATAAAACTAGCCAAATGCAATGCACTGAGTTGTATCAGTTTTTAATAAAACTAACCAAATGCAATACACTGAGTTATATCTGTTTTTAATAAAACTAACAAAATGCAATGCACTGAGTTACATCCGTTTTTAGTAAAACTAGCCAAATACAATGCACTGAGTTGTATCAGTTTTTAATAAAACTAACCAAATGCAATGCACTGAGTTATATCTGTTTTTAATAAAACTAACAAAATGCAATGCACTGAGTTATATCTGTTTTTAATAAAACTAACCAAATGCAATGCACTGAGTTATATCTGTTTTTAATAAAACTAACCAAATGCAATGCACTGAGTTATATCTGTTTTTAATAAAACTAACCAAATGCAATGCACTGAGTTATATCTGTTTTTAATAAAACTAACCAAATGCAATGCACTGAGTTATATCTGTTTTTAATAAAACTAACCAAATGCAATGCATTGAGTTACATCCGTTTTTAGTAAAACTAACCAAATGCAATGCACTGAGTTACATCCGTTTTTAATAAAACTAACAAAATGCAATGCACTGAGTTATATCTGTTTTTAATAAAACTAACAAAATGCAATGCACTGAGTTACATCCGTTTTTAGTAAAACTAACAAAATGCAATGCACTGAGTTACATCCGTTTTTAGTAAAACTAACCAAATGCAATACACTGAGTTGTTTCAGTTTTTAATAAAACTAACCAAATGCAATGCACTGAGTTATATCTGTTTTTAATAAAACTAACCAAATGCAATGCACTGAGTTATATCTGTTTTTAATAAAACTAACCAAATGCAATGCACTGAGTTATATCTGTTTTTAATAAAACTAACCAAATGCAATGCACTGAGTTATATCCGTTTTTAATAAAACTAACCAAATGCAATGCACTGAGTTATATCTGTTTTTAATAAAACTAACCAAATGCAATGCACTGAGTTATATCTGTTTTTAATAAAACTAACCAAATGCAATGCACTGACTTATATCTGTTTTTAATAAAACTAACAAAATGAAATGCATTGAGTTACATCCGTTTTTAGTAAAACTAACCAAATGCAATGCACTGAGTTACATCCGTTTTTAATAAAACTAACAAAATGCAATGCACTGAGTTATATCTGTTTTTAATAAAACTAACAAAATGCAATGCACTGAGTTACATCCGTTTTTAGTAAAACTAACAAAATGCAATGCACTGAGTTACATCCGTTTTTAGTAAAACTAACCAAATGCAATACACTGAGTTGTTTCAGTTTTTAATAAAACTAACCAAATGCAATGCACTGAGTTACATCCGTTTTTAATAAAACTAGCCAAATGCAATGCACTGAGTTGTTTCAGTTTTTAATAAAACTAACCAAATGCAATGCACTGAGTTACATCCGTTTTTAATAAAACTAACAAAATGCAATGCACTGAGTTATATCTGTTTTTAATAAAACTAACAAAATGCAATGCACTGAGTTACATCCGTTTTTAGTAAAACTAACAAAATGCAATGCACTGAGTTACATCCGTTTTTAGTAAAACTAACCAAATGCAATGCACTGAGTTGTTTCAGTTTTTAATAAAACTAACCAAATGCAATGCACTAAGTTACATCCGTTTTTAAAAAAACTAACCAAATGCAATGCACTGAGTTATATCTGTTTTTAATAAAACTAACCAAATGCAATGCACTGAGTTATATCTGTTTTTAATAAAACTAACCAAATGCAATGCACTGAGTTATATCTGTTTTTAATAAAACTAACCAAATGCAATGCACTGAGTTACATCCGTTTTTAATAAAACTAACCAAATGCAATGCACTGAGTTATATCTGTTTTTAATAAAACTAACCAAATGCAATGCACTGAGTTATATCTGTTTTTAATAAAACTAACCAAATGCAATGCACTGAGTTATATCTGTTTTTTATAAAACTAACCAAATGCAATGCACTGAGTTATATCTGTTTTTAATAAAACTAACCAAATGCAATGCACTGAGTTATATCTGTTTTTAATAAAACTAACCAAATGCAATGCACTGAGTTATATCTGTTTTTAATAAAACTAACCAAATGCAATGCACTGAGTTATATCTGTTTTTAATAAAACTAACCAAATGCAATGCACTGAGTTGTATCAGTTTTTAATAAAACTAACCAAATGCAATGCACTGAGTTATATCAGTTTTTAATAAAACTAACCAAATGCAATGCACTGAGTTATATCTGTTTTTAATAAAACTAACAAAATGCAATGCACTGAGTTATATCTGTTTTTAATAAAACTAACCAAATGCAATGCACTGAGTTATATCTGTTTTTAATAAAACTAACCAAATGCAATGCACTGAGTTATATCTGTTTTTAATAAAACTAACCAAATGCAATGCACTGAGTTATATCTGTTTTTAATAAAACTAACCAAATGCAATGCACTGAGTTATATCTGTTTTTAATAAAACTAACCAAATGCAATGCACTGAGTTATATCTGTTTTTAATAAAACTAACCAAATGCAATGCACTGAGTTATATCTGTTTTTAATAAAACTAACCAAATGCAATGCACGGAGTTAGATCTGTTTTTAATAAAACTAACCAAATGCAATGCACTGAGTTATATCTGTTTTTAATAAAACTAACCAAATGCAATGCACTGAGTTATATCTGTTTTTAATAAAACTAACCAAATGCAATGCACTGAGTTATATCTGTTTTTAATAAAACTAACCAAATGCAATGCACTGAGTTATATCTGTTTTTAATAAAACTAACCAAATGCAATGCACTGAGATATATCTGTTTTTAATAAAACTAACCAAATGCAATGCACTGAGTTACATCCGTTTTTAATAAAACTAACCAAATCCAATGCACTGAGTTACTTCCGTTTTTAATAAAACTAGCCAAATGCAATGCACTGAGTTGTATCAGTTTTTAATAAAACTAACCAAATGCAATGCACTGAGTTATATCTGTTTTTAATAAAACTAACAAAATGCAATGCACTGAGTTACATCCGTTTTTAGTAAAACTAGCCAAATACAATGCACTGAGTTGTATCAGTTTTTAATAAAACTAACCAAATGCAATGCACTGAGTTATATCCGTTTTTAATAAAACTAACCAAATCCAATGCACTGAGTTACTTCCGTTTTTAATAAAACTAGCCAAATGCAATGCACTGAGTTGTATCAGTTTTTAATAAAACTAACCAAATGCAATGCACTGAGTTATATCCGTTTTTAATAAAACTAACCAAATGCAATGCACTGAGTTATATCTGTTTTTAATAAAACTAACCAAATGCAATGCACTGAGTTGTATCAGTTTTTAATAAAACTAACCAAATGCAATGCACTGAGTTATATCTGTTTTTAATAAAACTAACCAAATGCAATGCACTGAGTTGTATCAGTTTTTAATAAAACTAACCAAATGCAATGCACTAAGTTACATCCGTTTTTAAAAAAACTAACCAAATGCAATGCACTGAGTTGTATCAGTTTTTAATAAAACTAACAAAATGCAATGCACTGAGTTATATCCGTTTTTAATAAAACTAACCAAATGCAATGCACTGAGTTATATCAGTTTTTAATAAAACTAACAAAGTGCAATGCACTGAGTTACATCCGGTTTTAATAAAACTAACCAAATGCAATGCACTGAGTTACATCCGTTTTTAGTAAAACTAACCAAATTCAATGCACTGAGTTGTATTAGTTTTTAATAAAACTAACAAACTGCAATGCACTGAGTTACATCTGTTTTTAGTAAAACTAACCAAATGCAATGCACTGAGTTACATCCGTTTTTAGTAAAACTAACAAAATGCAATGCACTGAGTTACATCCGGTTTTAATAAAAGTAACCAAATGCAATGCACTGAGTTGTATCAGTTTTAAATAAAACTAACAAAATGCAATGCACTGAGTTACATCCGTTTTTAGTAAAACTAACCAAATGCAATACACTGAGTTGTATCAGTTTTTAATAAAACTAACAAAATGCAATGCACTGAGTTACATCCGTTTTTAGTAAAACTAACCAAATGCAATGCACTGAGTTACATCCGTTTTTAGTGAAACTAACAAAATGCAATGCACTGAGTTACATCCGGTTTTAATAAAACTAACCAAATGCAATGCACTGAGTTGTATCAGTTTTAAATAAAACTAACCAAATGCAATGCACTGAGTTATATCCGTTTTTAATAAAACTAACCAAATGCAATGCACTGAGTTGTATCAGTTTTAAATAAAACTAACCAGATGCAATGCACTGAGTTATATCCGTTTTTAATAAAACTAACCAAATGCAATACACTGAGTTACATCCGTTTTTAATAAAACTAACCAAATGCAATGCACTGAGTTGTATCAGTTTTTAATAAAACTAACCAAATGCAATACACTGAGTTATATCTGTTTTTAATAAAACTAACAAAATGCAATGCACTGAGTTACATCCGTTTTTAGTAAAACTAACCAAATGCAATGCACTGAGTTGTATCAGTTTTAAATAAAACTAACCAAATGCAATGCACTGAGTTACATCCGTTTTTAATAAAACTAACAAAATGCAATGCACTGAGTTATATCCGTTTTTAATAAAACTAACCAAATGCAATACACTGAGTTATATCTGTTTTTAATAAAACTAACAAAATGCAATGCATTGAGTTACATCCCTTTTTAATAAAACTAACCAAATGCAATGCACTGAGTTATATCTGTTTTTAATAAAACTAACAAAATGAAATGCATTGAGTTACATCCCTTTTTAATAAAACTAACCAAATGCAATGCACTGAGTTATATCCGTTTTTAGTAAAACTAACCAAATGCAATACACTGAGTTACATCCGTTTTTAATAAAACTAACCAAATGCAATGCATTGAGTTGTATCAGTTTTTAATAAAACTAACCAAATGCAATGCACTAAGTTACATCCGTTTTTAAAAAAACTAACCAAATGCAATGCACTGAGTTATATCTGTTTTTAATAAAACTATAAAAATGCAATGCACTGAGTTACATCCGTTTTTAGTAAAACTAACCAAATGCAATGCACTGAGTTGTATCAGTTTTTAATAAAACTAACCAAATGCAATGCACTGAGTTGTATCAGTTTTAAATAAAACTAACCAAATGCAATGCACTGAGTTATATCCGTTTTTAATAAAACTAACCAAATGCAATGCACTGAGTTATATCCGTTTTTAATAAAACTAACCAAATGCAATACACTGAGTTATATCTGTTTTTAATAAAACTAACAAAATGCAATGCACTGAGTTACATCCGTTTTTAGTAAAACTAACCAAATGCAATGCACTGAGTTGTATCAGTTTTAAATAAAACTAACCAAATGCAATGCACTGAGTTACATCCGTTTTTAATAAAACTAACAAAATGCAATGCACTGAGTTACATCCGTTTTTAGTAAAACTAACCAAATGCAATGCACTGAGTTGTTTCAGTTTTTAATAAAACTAACCAAATCCAATGCACTGAGTTACTTCCGTTTTTAATAAAACTAACCAAATGCAATGCACTGAGTTACATCCGTTTTTTATAAAACTAGCCAAATGCAATGGACTGAGTTGTATCAGTTTTTAATAAAACTAACAAAATGCAATGCACTGAGTTATATCCGTTTTTAATAAAACTAACAAAATGCAATGCACTGAGTTACATCCGTTTTTAGTAAAACTAACCAAATGCAATGCACTGAGTTGTTTCAGTTTTTAATAAAACTAACCAAATGCAATGCACTGAGTTACATCCGTTTTTAGTAAAACTAACCAAATGCAATACACTGAGTTACATCCGTTTTTAATAAAACTAACCAAATGCAATGCACTGAGTTGTATCAGTTTTTAATAAAACTAACCAAATGCAATGCACTGAGTTATATCCGTTTTTAATAAAACTAACCAAATCCAATGCACTGAGTTACTTCCGTTTTTAATAAAACTAACCAAATGCAATGCACTGAGTTACATCCGTTTTTTATAAAACTAACCAAATGCAATGGACTGAGTTGTATCAGTTTTTAATAAAACTAACAAAATGCAATGCACTGAGTTATATCCGTTTTTAATAAAACTAACAAAATGCAATGCACTGAGTTACATCCGTTTTTAGTAAAACTAACCAAATGCAATGCACTGAGTTGTTTCAGTTTTTAATAAAACTAACCAAATGCAATGCACTGAGTTACATCCGTTTTTAGTAAAACTAACCAAATGCAATGCATTGAGTTACATCCGTTTTTAATAAAACTAACCAAATGCAACGCATTGAGTTGTATCAGTTTTTAATAAAACTAACCAAATGCAATGCACTAAGTTACATCCGTTTTTAAAAAAAACTAACAAAATGCAATGCACTGAGTTACATCCGTTTTTAGTAAAACTAACCAAATGCAATGCACTGAGTTACATCCGTTTTTAATAAAACTAACCAAATGCAATACACTGAGTTACATCCGTTTTTAATAAAACTAGCCAAATGCAATGCACTGAGTTGTATCAGTTTTTAATAAAACTAACAAAATGCAATGCACTGAGTTATATCCGTTTTTAATAAAACTAACAAAATGCAATGCACTGAGTTACATCCGTTTTTAGTAAAACTAACCAAATGCAATGCACTGAGTTGTTTCAGTTTTTAATAAAACTAACCAAATGCAATGCACTGAGTTACATCCGTTTTTAATAAAACTAACCAAATGCAATGCATTGAGTTACATCCGTTTTTAATAAAACTAACCAAATGCAATGCATTGAGTTGTATCAGTTTTTAATAAAACTAACCAAATGCAATGCACTAAGTTACATCCGTTTTTAAAAAAAACTAACAAAATGCAATGCACTGAGTTACATCCGTTTTTAGTAAAACTAACCAAATGCAATGCACTGAGTTACATCCGTTTTTAATAAAACTAACCAAATGCAATACACTGAGTTACATCCGTTTTTAATAAAACTAACCAAATGCAATGCACTGAGTTGTATCAGTTTTTAATAAAACTAACCAAATGCAATGCACTGAGTTATATCTGTTTTTAATAAAACTAACAAAATGAAATGCACTGAGTTACATCCGTTTTTAGTAAAACTAACCAAATGCAATGCACTGAGTTGTATCAGTTTTTAATAAAACTAACCAAATGCAATGCACTGAGTTGTATCAGTTTTTAATAAAACTAACCAAATGCAATGCACTGAGTTGTATCAGTTTTTAATAAAACTAACAAAATGAAATGCACTGAGTTACATCCCTTTTTAATAAAACTAACCAAATGCAATGCACTGAGTTATACCTGTTTTTAATAAAACTAACAAAATGAAATGCACTGAGTTACATCCGTTTTTAGTAAAACTAACCAAATGTAATGCACTGAGTTGTATCAGTTTTTAATAAAACTAACCAAATGCAATGCACTGAGTTGTATCAGTTTTTAATAAAACTAACCAAATGCAATGCACTGAGTTGTATCAGTTTTTAATAAAACTAACAAAATGAAATGCACTGAGTTACATCCCTTTTTAATAAAACTAACCAAATGCAATGCACTGAGTTATATCCGTTTTTAATAAAACTAACCAAATGCAATACACTGAGTTATATCTGTTTTTAATGAAACTAACAAAATGCAATGCACTGAGTTACATCCGTTTTTAGTAAAACTAACCAAATGCAATGCACTGAGTTGTATCAGTTTTTAATAAAACTAACCAAATGCAATGCACTGAGTTGTTTCAGTTTTTAATAAAACTAACCAAATGCAATGCACTGAGTTACATCCGTTTTTAATAAAACTAACCAAATGCAATGCACTGAGTTGTTTCAGTTTTTAATAAAACTAACCAAATGCAATGCACTAAGTTACATCCGCTTTTAAAAAAACTAACCAAATGCAATGCACTGAGTTATATCTGTTTTTAATAAAACTAACAAAATGCAATGCACTGAGTTACATCCGTTTTTAGTAAAACTAACCAAATGCAATGCACTGAGTTGTATCAGTTTTAAATAAAACTAACCAAATGCAATGCACTGAGTTGTATCAGTTTTTAATAAAACTAACCAAATGCAATGCACTGAGTTACATCCGTTTTTAGTAAAACTAACCAAATGCAATGCACTGAGTTGTATCAGTTTTTAATAAAACTAACCAAATGCAATGCACCGAGTTATATCTGTTTTTAATAAAACTAACAAAATGCAATGCACTGAGTTACATCCGTTTTTAGTAAAACTAGCCAAATACAATGCACTGAGTTGTATCAGTTTTTAATAAAACTAACCAAATGCAATGCACTGAGTTATATCCGTTTTTAATAAAACTAACCAAATCCAATGCACTGAGTTACTTCCGTTTTTAATAAAACTAACCAAATGCAATGCACTGAGTTACATCCGTTTTTAACAAAAGTAGCCAAATGCAATGCACTGAGTTACTTCCGTTTTTAATAAAACTAACCAAATGCAATGCACTGAGTTATATCCGTTTTTAATAAAACTAACCAAATGCAATGCACTGAGTTATATCTGTTTTTAATAAAACTAACCAAATGCAATGCACTGAGTTGTATCAGTTTTTAATAAAACTAACCAAATGCAATGCACTGAGTTATATCTGTTTTTAATAAAACTAACCAAATGCAATGCACTGAGTTGTATCAGTTTTTAATAAAACTAACCAAATGCAATGCACTGAGTTATATCTGTTTTTAATAAAACTAACCAAATGCAATGCACTGAGTTGTATCAGTTTTTAATAAAACTAACAAAATGCAATGCACTGAGTTATATCCGTTTTTAATAAAACTAACCAAATGCAATGCACTGAGTTATATCAGTTTTTAATAAAACTAACAAAGTGCAATGCACTGAGTTACATCCGGTTTTAATAAAACTAACCAAATGCAATGCACTGAGTTACATCCGTTTTTAGTAAAACTAACCGAATGCAATGCACTGAGTTGTATTAGTTTTTAATAAAACTAACAAACTGCAATGCACTGAGTTACATCTGTTTTTAGTAAAACTAACCAAATGCAATGCACTGAGTTACATCCGTTTTTAGTAAAACTAACAAAATGCAATGCACTGAGTTACATCCGGTTTTAATAAAACTAACCAAATGCAATGCACTGAGTTGTATCAGTTTTAAATAAAACTAACAAAATGCAATGCACTGAGTTACATCCGTTTTTAGTAAAACTAACCAAATGCAATGCACTGAGTTGTATCAGTTTTTAATAAAACTAACAAAATGCAATGCACTGAGTTATATCCGTTTTTAATAAAACTAACAAAATGCAATGCACTGAGTTACATCCGTTTTTAGTAAAACTAACCAAATGCAATGCACTGAGTTGTTTCAGTTTTTAATAAAACTAACCAAATGCAATGCACTGAGTTACATCCGTTTTTAGTAAAACTAACCAAATGCAATACACTGAGTTACATCCGTTTTTAATAAAACTAACCAAATGCAATGCACTGAGTTGTATCAGTTTTTAATAAAACTAACCAAATGCAATGCACTGAGTTATATCCGTTTTTAATAAAACTAACCAAATCCAATGCACTGAGTTACTTCCGTTTTTAATAAAACTAACCAAATGCAATGCACTGAGTTACATCCGTTTTTTATAAAACTAACCAAATGCAATGGACTGAGTTGTATCAGTTTTTAATAAAACTAACAAAATGCAATGCACTGAGTTATATCCGTTTTTAATAAAACTAACAAAATGCAATGCACTGAGTTACATCCGTTTTTAGTAAAACTAACCAAATGCAATGCACTGAGTTGTTTCAGTTTTTAATAAAACTAACCAAATGCAATGCACTGAGTTACATCCGTTTTTAGTAAAACTAACCAAATGCAATGCATTGAGTTACATCCGTTTTTAATAAAACTAACCAAATGCAACGCATTGAGTTGTATCAGTTTTTAATAAAACTAACCAAATGCAATGCACTAAGTTACATCCGTTTTTAAAAAAAACTAACAAAATGCAATGCACTGAGTTACATCCGTTTTTAGTAAAACTAACCAAATGCAATGCACTGAGTTACATCCGTTTTTAATAAAACTAACCAAATGCAATACACTGAGTTACATCCGTTTTTAATAAAACTAGCCAAATGCAATGCACTGAGTTGTATCAGTTTTTAATAAAACTAACAAAATGCAATGCACTGAGTTACATCCGTTTTTAGTAAAACTAACCAAATGCAATGCACTGAGTTGTTTCAGTTTTTAATAAAACTAACCAAATGCAATGCACTGAGTTACATCCGTTTTTAATAAAACTAACCAAATGCAATGCATTGAGTTACATCCGTTTTTAATAAAACTAACCAAATGCAATGCATTGAGTTGTATCAGTTTTTAATAAAACTAACCAAATGCAATGCACTAAGTTACATCCGTTTTTAAAAAAAACTAACAAAATGCAATGCACTGAGTTACATCCGTTTTTAGTAAAACTAACCAAATGCAATGCACTGAGTTGTTTCAGTTTTTAATAAAACTAACAAAATGCAATGCACTGAGTTACATCCGTTTTTAATAAAACTAACCAAATGCAATGCATTGAGTTACATCCGTTTTTAATAAAACTAACCAAATGCAATGCATTGAGTTGTATCAGTTTTTAATAAAACTAACAAAATGCAATGCACTGAGTTACATCCGTTTTTAATAAAACTAACAAAATGCAATGCACTGAGTTACATCCGTTTTTAGTAAAACTAACCAAATGCAATGCACTGAGTTGTTTCAGTTTTTAATAAAACTAACCAAATGCAATGCACTGAGTTACATCCGTTTTTAATAAAACTAACCAAATGCAATGCATTGAGTTACATCCGTTTTTAATAAAACTAACCAAATGCAATGCATTGAGTTGTATCAGTTTTTAATAAAACTAACCAAATGCAATGCACTGAGTTACATCCGTTTTTAATAAAACTAACCAAATGCAATGCACTGAGTTGTTTCAGTTTTTAATAAAACTAACAAAATGCAATGCACTGAGTTACATCCGTTTTTAATAAAACTAACAAAATGCAATGCACTGAGTTACATCCGTTTTTAGTAAAACTAACCAAATGCAATGCACTGAGTTGTTTCAGTTTTTAATAAAACTAACCAAATGCAATGCACTGAGTTACATCCGTTTTTAATAAAACTAACCAAATGCAATGCATTGAGTTACATCCGTTTTTAATAAAACTAACCAAATGCAATGCATTGAGTTGTATCAGTTTTTAATAAAACTAACCAAATGCAATGCACTGAGTTACATCCGTTTTTAATAAAACTAACCAAATGCAATGCACTGAGTTGTTTCAGTTTTTAATAAAACTAACAAAATGCAATGCACTGAGTTACATCCGTTTTTAGTAAAACTAACCAAATGCAATGCACTGAGTTGTTTCAGTTTTTAATAAAACTAACAAAATGCAATGCACTGAGTTACATCCGTTTTTAATAAAACTAACCAAATGCAATGCATTGAGTTACATCCGTTTTTAATAAAACTAACCAAATGCAATGCATTGAGTTGTATCAGTTTTTAATAAAACTAACAAAATGCAATGCACTGAGTTACATCCGTTTTTAATAAAACTAACAAAATGCAATGCACTGAGTTACATCCGTTTTTAATAAAACTAACAAAATGCAATGCATTGAGTTACATCCGTTTTTAATAAAACTAACCAAATGCAATGCATTGAGTTGTATCAGTTTTTAATAAAACTAACAAAATGCAATGCACTGAGTTATATCCGTTTTTAATAAAACTAACAAAATGCAATGCACTGAGTTACATCCGTTTTTAGTAAAACTAACCAAATGCAATGCACTGAGTTGTTTCAGTTTTTAATAAAACTAACCAAATGCAATGCACTGAGTTACATCCGTTTTTAATAAAACTAACCAAATGCAATGCATTGAGTTACATCCGTTTTTAATAAAACTAACCAAATGCAATGCATTGAGTTGTATCAGTTTTTAATAAAACTAACCAAATGCAATGCACTAAGTTACATCCGTTTTTAAAAAAAACTAACAAAATGCAATGCACTGAGTTACATCCGTTTTTAGTAAAACTAACCAAATGCAATGCACTGAGTTACATCCGTTTTTAATAAAACTAACCAAATGCAATACACTGAGTTACATCCGTTTTTAATAAAACTAACCAAATGCAATGCACTGAGTTGTATCAGTTTTTAATAAAACTAACCAAATGCAATGCACTGAGTTATATCTGTTTTTAATAAAACTAACAAAATGAAATGCACTGAGTTACATCCGTTTTTAGTAAAACTAACCAAATGCAATGCACTGAGTTGTATCAGTTTTTAATAAAACTAACCAAATGCAATGCACTGAGTTGTATCAGTTTTTAATAAAACTAACCAAATGCAATGCACTGAGTTGTATCAGTTTTTAATAAAACTAACAAAATGAAATGCACTGAGTTACATCCCTTTTTAATAAAACTAACCAAATGCAATGCACTGAGTTAAACCTGTTTTTAATAAAACTAACAAAATGAAATGCACTGAGTTACATCCGTTTTTAGTAAAACTAACCAAATGTAATGCACTGAGTTGTATCAGTTTTTAATAAAACTAACCAAATGCAATGCACTGAGTTGTATCAGTTTTTAATAAAACTAACCAAATGCAATGCACTGAGTTGTATCAGTTTTTAATAAAACTAACAAAATGAAATGCACTGAGTTACATCCCTTTTTAATAAAACTAACCAAATGCAATGCACTGAGTTATATCCGTTTTTAATAAAACTAACCAAATGCAATACACTGAGTTATATCTGTTTTTAATGAAACTAACAAAATGCAATGCACTGAGTTACATCCGTTTTTAGTAAAACTAACCAAATGCAATGCACTGAGTTGTATCAGTTTTTAATAAAACTAACCAAATGCAATGCACTGAGTTGTTTCAGTTTTTAATAAAACTAACCAAATGCAATGCACTGAGTTACATCCGTTTTTAATAAAACTAACCAAATGCAATGCACTGAGTTGTTTCAGTTTTTAATAAAACTAACCAAATGCAATGCACTAAGTTACATCCGCTTTTAAAAAAACTAACCAAATGCAATGCACTGAGTTATATCTGTTTTTAATAAAACTAACAAAATGCAATGCACTGAGTTACATCCGTTTTTAGTAAAACTAACCAAATGCAATGCACTGAGTTGTATCAGTTTTAAATAAAACTAACCAAATGCAATGCACTGAGTTGTATCAGTTTTTAATAAAACTAACCAAATGCAATGCACTGAGTTACATCCGTTTTTAGTAAAACTAACCAAATGCAATGCACTGAGTTGTATCAGTTTTTAATAAAACTAACCAAATGCAATGCACCGAGTTATATCTGTTTTTAATAAAACTAACAAAATGCAATGCACTGAGTTACATCCGTTTTTAGTAAAACTAGCCAAATACAATGCACTGAGTTGTATCAGTTTTTAATAAAACTAACCAAATGCAATGCACTGAGTTATATCCGTTTTTAATAAAACTAACCAAATCCAATGCACTGAGTTACTTCCGTTTTTAATAAAACTAACCAAATGCAATGCACTGAGTTACATCCGTTTTTAACAAAACTAGCCAAATGCAATGCACTGAGTTACTTCCGTTTTTAATAAAACTAACCAAATGCAATGCACTGAGTTATATCCGTTTTTAATAAAACTAACCAAATGCAATGCACTGAGTTATATCTGTTTTTAATAAAACTAACCAAATGCAATGCACTGAGTTGTATCAGTTTTTAATAAAACTAACCAAATGCAATGCACTGAGTTATATCTGTTTTTAATAAAACTAACCAAATGCAATGCACTGAGTTGTATCAGTTTTTAATAAAACTAACCAAATGCAATGCACTGAGTTATATCTGTTTTTAATAAAACTAACCAAATGCAATGCACTGAGTTGTATCAGTTTTTAATAAAACTAACAAAATGCAATGCACTGAGTTATATCCGTTTTTAATAAAACTAACCAAATGCAATGCACTGAGTTATATCAGTTTTTAATAAAACTAACAAAGTGCAATGCACTGAGTTACATCCGGTTTTAATAAAACTAACCAAATGCAATGCACTGAGTTACATCCGTTTTTAGTAAAACTAACCGAATGCAATGCACTGAGTTGTATTAGTTTTTAATAAAACTAACAAACTGCAATGCACTGAGTTACATCTGTTTTTAGTAAAACTAACCAAATGCAATGCACTGAGTTACATCCGTTTTTAGTAAAACTAACAAAATGCAATGCACTGAGTTACATCCGGTTTTAATAAAACTAACCAAATGCAATGCACTGAGTTGTATCAGTTTTAAATAAAACTAACAAAATGCAATGCACTGAGTTACATCCGTTTTTAGTAAAACTAACCAAATGCAATGCACTGAGTTGTATCAGTTTTTAATAAAACTAACAAAATGCAATGCACTGAGTTACATCCGTTTTTAGTAAAACTAACCAAATGCAATGCACTGAGTTACATCCGTTTTTAGTGAAACTAACAAAATGCAATGCACTGAGTTACATCCGGTTTTAATAAAACTAACCAAATGCAATGCACTGAGTTGTATCAGTTTTAAATAAAACTAACCAAATGCAATGCACTGAGTTATATCCGTTTTTAATAAAACTAACCAAATGCAATGCACTGAGTTGTATCAGTTTTAAATAAAACTAACCAAATGCAATGCACTGAGTTATATCCGTTTTTAATAAAACTAACCAAATGCAATACACTGAGTTACATCCGTTTTTAATAAAACTAACCAAATGCAATGCACTGAGTTGTATCAGTTTTTAATAAAACTAACCAAATGCAATGCACTGAGTTATATCCGTTTTTAATAAAACTAACCAAATGCAATGCACTGAGTTGTATCAGTTTTTAATAAAACTAACCAAATGCAATACACTGAGTTACATCCGTTTTTAATAAAACTAACCAAATGCAATGCACTGAGTTGTATCAGTTTTTAATAAAACTAACCAAATGCAATGCACTGAGTTATATCCGTTTTTAATAAAACTAACCAAATGCAATGCACTGAGTTGTATCAGTTTTTAATAAAACTAACCAAATGCAATGCACTGAGTTATATCTGTTTTTAATAAAACTAACCAAATGCAATGCACTGAGTTGTATCAGTTTTTAATAAAACTAACCAAATGCAATGCACTGAGTTACATCCGTTTTTAATAAAACTAACCAAATGCAGTGCACTGAGTTGTATCAGTTTTAAATAAAACTAACCAAATGCAATGCACTGAGTTATATCCGGTTTTAATAAAACTAACCAAATGCAATGCACTGAGTTGTATCAGTTTTAAATAAAACTAACAAAATGCAATGCACTGAGTTACATCCGTTTTTAGTAAAACTAACCAAATGCAATGCACTGAGTTGTATCAGTTTTTAATAAAACTAACAAAATGCAATGCACTGAGTTACATCCGTTTTTAGTAAAACTAACCAAATGCAATGCACTGAGTTACATCCGTTTTTAGTGAAACTAACAAAATGCAATGCACTGAGTTACATCCGGTTTTAATAAAACTAACCAAATGCAATGCACTGAGTTGTATCAGTTTTAAATAAAACTAACCAAATGCAATGCACTGAGTTATATCCGTTTTTAATAAAACTAACCAAATGCAATGCACTGAGTTGTATCAGTTTTAAATAAAACTAACCAAATGCAATGCACTGAGTTATATCCGTTTTTAATAAAACTAACCAAATGCAATACACTGAGTTACATCCGTTTTTAATAAAACTAACCAAATGCAATGCACTGAGTTGTATCAGTTTTTAATAAAACTAACCAAATGCAATGCACTGAGTTATATCCGTTTTTAATAAAACTAACCAAATGCAATGCACTGAGTTGTATCAGTTTTTAATAAAACTAACCAAATGCAATGCACTGAGTTATATCTGTTTTTAATAAAACTAACCAAATTCAATGCACTGAGTTGTATCAGTTTTTAATAAAACTAACCAAATGCAATGCACTGAGTTACATCCGTTTTTAATAAAACTAACCAAATGCAGTGCACTGAGTTGTATCAGTTTTAAATAAAACTAACCAAATGCAATGCACTGAGTTATATCCGTTTTTAATAAAACTAACCAAATGCAACGCATTGAGTTGTATCAGTTTTTAATAAAACTAACCAAATGCAATGCACTAAGTTACATCCGTTTTTAAAAAAAACTAACAAAATGCAATGCACTGAGTTACATCCGTTTTTAGTAAAACTAACCAAATGCAATGCACTGAGTTACATCCGTTTTTAATAAAACTAACCAAATGCAATACACTGAGTTACATCCGTTTTTAATAAAACTAGCCAAATGCAATGCACTGAGTTACATCCGTTTTTAATAAAACTAACCAAATGCAATACACTGAGTTACATCCGTTTTTAATAAAACTAGCCAAATGCAATGCACTGAGTTGTATCAGTTTTTAATAAAACTAACAAAATGCAATGCACTGAGTTACATCCGTTTTTAGTAAAACTAACCAAATGCAATGCACTGAGTTGTTTCAGTTTTTAATAAAACTAACCAAATGCAATGCACTGAGTTACATCCGTTTTTAATAAAACTAACCAAATGCAATGCATTGAGTTACATCCGTTTTTAATAAAACTAACCAAATGCAATGCATTGAGTTGTATCAGTTTTTAATAAAACTAACCAAATGCAATGCACTAAGTTACATCCGTTTTTAAAAAAAACTAACAAAATGCAATGCACTGAGTTACATCCGTTTTTAGTAAAACTAACCAAATGCAATGCACTGAGTTGTTTCAGTTTTTAATAAAACTAACAAAATGCAATGCACTGAGTTACATCCGTTTTTAATAAAACTAACCAAATGCAACGCATTGAGTTGTATCAGTTTTTAATAAAACTAACCAAATGCAATGCACTAAGTTACATCCGTTTTTAAAAAAAACTAACAAAATGCAATGCACTGAGTTACATCCGTTTTTAGTAAAACTAACCAAATGCAATGCACTGAGTTACATCCGTTTTTAATAAAACTAACCAAATGCAATACACTGAGTTACATCCGTTTTTAATAAAACTAGCCAAATGCAATGCACTGAGTTGTATCAGTTTTTAATAAAACTAACAAAATGCAATGCACTGAGTTACATCCGTTTTTAGTAAAACTAACCAAATGCAATGCACTGAGTTGTTTCAGTTTTTAATAAAACTAACCAAATGCAATGCACTGAGTTACATCCGTTTTTAATAAAACTAACCAAATGCAATGCATTGAGTTACATCCGTTTTTAATAAAACTAACCAAATGCAATGCATTGAGTTGTATCAGTTTTTAATAAAACTAACCAAATGCAATGCACTAAGTTACATCCGTTTTTAAAAAAAACTAACAAAATGCAATGCACTGAGTTACATCCGTTTTTAGTAAAACTAACCAAATGCAATGCACTGAGTTGTTTCAGTTTTTAATAAAACTAACAAAATGCAATGCACTGAGTTACATCCGTTTTTAATAAAACTAACCAAATGCAATGCATTGAGTTACATCCGTTTTTAATAAAACTAACCAAATGCAATGCATTGAGTTGTATCAGTTTTTAATAAAACTAACAAAATGCAATGCACTGAGTTACATCCGTTTTTAATAAAACTAACAAAATGCAATGCACTGAGTTACATCCGTTTTTAGTAAAACTAACCAAATGCAATGCACTGAGTTGTTTCAGTTTTTAATAAAACTAACCAAATGCAATGCACTGAGTTACATCCGTTTTTAATAAAACTAACCAAATGCAATGCATTGAGTTACATCCGTTTTTAATAAAACTAACCAAATGCAATGCATTGAGTTGTATCAGTTTTTAATAAAACTAACCAAATGCAATGCACTGAGTTACATCCGTTTTTAATAAAACTAACCAAATGCAATGCACTGAGTTGTTTCAGTTTTTAATAAAACTAACAAAATGCAATGCACTGAGTTACATCCGTTTTTAATAAAACTAACAAAATGCAATGCACTGAGTTACATCCGTTTTTAGTAAAACTAACCAAATGCAATGCACTGAGTTGTTTCAGTTTTTAATAAAACTAACCAAATGCAATGCACTGAGTTACATCCGTTTTTAATAAAACTAACCAAATGCAATGCATTGAGTTACATCCGTTTTTAATAAAACTAACCAAATGCAATGCATTGAGTTGTATCAGTTTTTAATAAAACTAACCAAATGCAATGCACTGAGTTACATCCGTTTTTAATAAAACTAACCAAATGCAATGCACTGAGTTGTTTCAGTTTTTAATAAAACTAACAAAATGCAATGCACTGAGTTACATCCGTTTTTAGTAAAACTAACCAAATGCAATGCACTGAGTTGTTTCAGTTTTTAATAAAACTAACAAAATGCAATGCACTGAGTTACATCCGTTTTTAATAAAACTAACCAAATGCAATGCATTGAGTTACATCCGTTTTTAATAAAACTAACCAAATGCAATGCATTGAGTTGTATCAGTTTTTAATAAAACTAACAAAATGCAATGCACTGAGTTACATCCGTTTTTAATAAAACTAACAAAATGCAATGCACTGAGTTACATCCGTTTTTAATAAAACTAACAAAATGCAATGCATTGAGTTACATCCGTTTTTAATAAAACTAACCAAATGCAATGCATTGAGTTGTATCAGTTTTTAATAAAACTAACAAAATGCAATGCACTGAGTTATATCCGTTTTTAATAAAACTAACAAAATGCAATGCACTGAGTTACATCCGTTTTTAGTAAAACTAACCAAATGCAATGCACTGAGTTGTTTCAGTTTTTAATAAAACTAACCAAATGCAATGCACTGAGTTACATCCGTTTTTAATAAAACTAACCAAATGCAATGCATTGAGTTACATCCGTTTTTAATAAAACTAACCAAATGCAATGCATTGAGTTGTATCAGTTTTTAATAAAACTAACCAAATGCAATGCACTAAGTTACATCCGTTTTTAAAAAAAACTAACAAAATGCAATGCACTGAGTTACATCCGTTTTTAGTAAAACTAACCAAATGCAATGCACTGAGTTACATCCGTTTTTAATAAAACTAACCAAATGCAATACACTGAGTTACATCCGTTTTTAATAAAACTAACCAAATGCAATGCACTGAGTTGTATCAGTTTTTAATAAAACTAACCAAATGCAATGCACTGAGTTATATCTGTTTTTAATAAAACTAACAAAATGAAATGCACTGAGTTACATCCGTTTTTAGTAAAACTAACCAAATGCAATGCACTGAGTTGTATCAGTTTTTAATAAAACTAACCAAATGCAATGCACTGAGTTGTATCAGTTTTTAATAAAACTAACCAAATGCAATGCACTGAGTTGTATCAGTTTTTAATAAAACTAACAAAATGAAATGCACTGAGTTACATCCCTTTTTAATAAAACTAACCAAATGCAATGCACTGAGTTAAACCTGTTTTTAATAAAACTAACAAAATGAAATGCACTGAGTTACATCCGTTTTTAGTAAAACTAACCAAATGTAATGCACTGAGTTGTATCAGTTTTTAATAAAACTAACCAAATGCAATGCACTGAGTTGTATCAGTTTTTAATAAAACTAACCAAATGCAATGCACTGAGTTGTATCAGTTTTTAATAAAACTAACAAAATGAAATGCACTGAGTTACATCCCTTTTTAATAAAACTAACCAAATGCAATGCACTGAGTTATATCCGTTTTTAATAAAACTAACCAAATGCAATACACTGAGTTATATCTGTTTTTAATGAAACTAACAAAATGCAATGCACTGAGTTACATCCGTTTTTAGTAAAACTAACCAAATGCAATGCACTGAGTTGTATCAGTTTTTAATAAAACTAACCAAATGCAATGCACTGAGTTGTTTCAGTTTTTAATAAAACTAACCAAATGCAATGCACTGAGTTACATCCGTTTTTAATAAAACTAACCAAATGCAATGCACTGAGTTGTTTCAGTTTTTAATAAAACTAACCAAATGCAATGCACTAAGTTACATCCGCTTTTAAAAAAACTAACCAAATGCAATGCACTGAGTTATATCTGTTTTTAATAAAACTAACAAAATGCAATGCACTGAGTTACATCCGTTTTTAGTAAAACTAACCAAATGCAATGCACTGAGTTGTATCAGTTTTAAATAAAACTAACCAAATGCAATGCACTGAGTTGTATCAGTTTTTAATAAAACTAACCAAATGCAATGCACTGAGTTACATCCGTTTTTAGTAAAACTAACCAAATGCAATGCACTGAGTTGTATCAGTTTTTAATAAAACTAACCAAATGCAATGCACCGAGTTATATCTGTTTTTAATAAAACTAACAAAATGCAATGCACTGAGTTACATCCGTTTTTAGTAAAACTAGCCAAATACAATGCACTGAGTTGTATCAGTTTTTAATAAAACTAACCAAATGCAATGCACTGAGTTATATCCGTTTTTAATAAAACTAACCAAATCCAATGCACTGAGTTACTTCCGTTTTTAATAAAACTAACCAAATGCAATGCACTGAGTTACATCCGTTTTTAACAAAACTAGCCAAATGCAATGCACTGAGTTACTTCCGTTTTTAATAAAACTAACCAAATGCAATGCACTGAGTTATATCCGTTTTTAATAAAACTAACCAAATGCAATGCACTGAGTTATATCTGTTTTTAATAAAACTAACCAAATGCAATGCACTGAGTTGTATCAGTTTTTAATAAAACTAACCAAATGCAATGCACTGAGTTATATCTGTTTTTAATAAAACTAACCAAATGCAATGCACTGAGTTGTATCAGTTTTTAATAAAACTAACCAAATGCAATGCACTGAGTTATATCTGTTTTTAATAAAACTAACCAAATGCAATGCACTGAGTTGTATCAGTTTTTAATAAAACTAACAAAATGCAATGCACTGAGTTATATCCGTTTTTAATAAAACTAACCAAATGCAATGCACTGAGTTATATCAGTTTTTAATAAAACTAACAAAGTGCAATGCACTGAGTTACATCCGGTTTTAATAAAACTAACCAAATGCAATGCACTGAGTTACATCCGTTTTTAGTAAAACTAACCGAATGCAATGCACTGAGTTGTATTAGTTTTTAATAAAACTAACAAACTGCAATGCACTGAGTTACATCTGTTTTTAGTAAAACTAACCAAATGCAATGCACTGAGTTACATCCGTTTTTAGTAAAACTAACAAAATGCAATGCACTGAGTTACATCCGGTTTTAATAAAACTAACCAAATGCAATGCACTGAGTTGTATCAGTTTTAAATAAAACTAACAAAATGCAATGCACTGAGTTACATCCGTTTTTAGTAAAACTAACCAAATGCAATGCACTGAGTTGTATCAGTTTTTAATAAAACTAACAAAATGCAATGCACTGAGTTACATCCGTTTTTAGTAAAACTAACCAAATGCAATGCACTGAGTTACATCCGTTTTTAGTGAAACTAACAAAATGCAATGCACTGAGTTACATCCGGTTTTAATAAAACTAACCAAATGCAATGCACTGAGTTGTATCAGTTTTAAATAAAACTAACCAAATGCAATGCACTGAGTTATATCCGTTTTTAATAAAACTAACCAAATGCAATGCACTGAGTTGTATCAGTTTTAAATAAAACTAACCAAATGCAATGCACTGAGTTATATCCGTTTTTAATAAAACTAACCAAATGCAATACACTGAGTTACATCCGTTTTTAATAAAACTAACCAAATGCAATGCACTGAGTTGTATCAGTTTTTAATAAAACTAACCAAATGCAATGCACTGAGTTATATCCGTTTTTAATAAAACTAACCAAATGCAATGCACTGAGTTG
Source organism: Ceratitis rosa (assembly GCA_037013455.1). NCBI lineage: Eukaryota > Metazoa > Arthropoda > Insecta > Diptera > Tephritidae > Ceratitis > Ceratitis rosa. The sequence goes on along the minus strand of JAWMAG010000209.1, from coordinate 99,846 downwards.
TATCAGTTTTTAATAAAACTAACCAAATGCAATACACTGAGTTACATCCGTTTTTAATAAAACTAACCAAATGCAATGCACTGAGTTGTATCAGTTTTTAATAAAACTAACCAAATGCAATGCACTGAGTTATATCCGTTTTTAATAAAACTAACCAAATGCAATGCACTGAGTTGTATCAGTTTTTAATAAAACTAACCAAATGCAATGCACTGAGTTATATCTGTTTTTAATAAAACTAACCAAATGCAATGCACTGAGTTGTATCAGTTTTTAATAAAACTAACCAAATGCAATGCACTGAGTTACATCCGTTTTTAATAAAACTAACCAAATGCAGTGCACTGAGTTGTATCAGTTTTAAATAAAACTAACCAAATGCAATGCACTGAGTTATATCCGGTTTTAATAAAACTAACCAAATGCAATGCACTGAGTTGTATCAGTTTTAAATAAAACTAACAAAATGCAATGCACTGAGTTACATCCGTTTTTAGTAAAACTAACCAAATGCAATGCACTGAGTTGTATCAGTTTTTAATAAAACTAACAAAATGCAATGCACTGAGTTACATCCGTTTTTAGTAAAACTAACCAAATGCAATGCACTGAGTTACATCCGTTTTTAGTGAAACTAACAAAATGCAATGCACTGAGTTACATCCGGTTTTAATAAAACTAACCAAATGCAATGCACTGAGTTGTATCAGTTTTAAATAAAACTAACCAAATGCAATGCACTGAGTTATATCCGTTTTTAATAAAACTAACCAAATGCAATGCACTGAGTTGTATCAGTTTTAAATAAAACTAACCAAATGCAATGCACTGAGTTATATCCGTTTTTAATAAAACTAACCAAATGCAATACACTGAGTTACATCCGTTTTTAATAAAACTAACCAAATGCAATGCACTGAGTTGTATCAGTTTTTAATAAAACTAACCAAATGCAATGCACTGAGTTATATCCGTTTTTAATAAAACTAACCAAATGCAATGCACTGAGTTGTATCAGTTTTTAATAAAACTAACCAAATGCAATGCACTGAGTTATATCTGTTTTTAATAAAACTAACCAAATTCAATGCACTGAGTTGTATCAGTTTTTAATAAAACTAACCAAATGCAATGCACTGAGTTACATCCGTTTTTAATAAAACTAACCAAATGCAGTGCACTGAGTTGTATCAGTTTTAAATAAAACTAACCAAATGCAATGCACTGAGTTATATCCGTTTTTAATAAAACTAACCAAATGCAATGCACTGAGTTATATCTGTTTTTAATAAAACTAACAAAATGAAATGCACTGAGTTACATCCCTTTTTAATAAAACTAACCAAATGCAGTGCACTGAGTTGTATCAGTTTTAAATAAAACTAACCAAATGCAATGCACTGAGTTATATCCGTTTTTAATAAAACTAACCAAATGCAATGCACTGAGTTGTATCAGTTTTTAATAAAACTAACCAAATGCAATGCACTGAGTTACATCCCGTTTTAATAAAACTAACCAAATGCAATGCACTGAGTTGTATCAGTTTTTAATAAAACTAACCAAATGCAATGCACTGAGTTATATCTGTTTTTAATAAAACTAACAAAATGAAATGCACTGAGTTATATCTGTTTTTAATAAAACTAACAAAATGAAATGCACTGAGTTATATCTGTTTTTAATAAAACTAACCAAATGCAATGCACTGAGTTACATCCGTTTTTAATAAAACTAACCAAATGCAATGCACTGAGTTGTATCAGTTTTTAATAAAACTAACCAAATGCAATGCACTGAGTTACATCCGTTTTTAATAAAACTAACCAAATGCAGTGCACTGAGTTGTATCAGTTTTAAATAAAACTAACCAAATGCAATGCACTGAGTTATATCTGTTTTTAATAAAACTAACAAAATGAAATGCACTGAGTTACATCCCTTTTTAATAAAACTAACCAAATGCAGTGCACTGAGTTGTATCAGTTTTAAATAAAACTAACCAAATGCAATGCACTGAGTTATATCCGTTTTTAATAAAACTAACAAAATGAAATGCACTGAGTTATATCTGTTTTTAATAAAACTAACCAAATGCAATGCACTGAGTTACATCCGTTTTTAATAAAACTAACCAAATGCAGTGCACTGAGTTGTATCAGTTTTAAATAAAACTAACCAAATGCAATGCACTGAGTTACATCCGTTTTTAATAAAACTAACCAAATGCAGTGCACTGAGTTGTATCAGTTTTAAATAAAACTAACCAAATGCAATGCACTGAGTTATATCCGTTTTTAATAAAACTAACAAAATGAAATGCACTGAGTTATATCTGTTTTTAATAAAACTAACCAAATGCAATGCACTGAGTTACATCCGTTTTTAATAAAACTAACCAAATGCAGTGCACTGAGTTGTATCAGTTTTAAATAAAACTAACAAAATGAAATGCACTGAGTTACATCCCTTTTTAATAAAACTAACCAAATGCAGTGCACTGAGTTGTATCAGTTTTAAATAAAACTAACCAAATGCAATGCACTGAGTTATATCCGTTTTTAATAAAACTAACAAAATGAAATGCACTGAGTTATATCTGTTTTTAATAAAACTAACCAAATGCAATGCACTGAGTTACATCCGTTTTTAATAAAACTAACCAAATGCAGTGCACTGAGTTGTATCAGTTTTAAATAAAACTAACCAAATGCAATGCACTGAGTTACATCCGTTTTTAATAAAACTAACCAAATGCAGTGCACTGAGTTGTATCAGTTTTAAATAAAACTAACCAAATGCAATGCACTGAGTTATATCCGTTTTTAATAAAACTAACAAAATGAAATGCACTGAGTTATATCTGTTTTTAATAAAACTAACCAAATGCAATGCACTGAGTTACATCCGTTTTTAATAAAACTAACCAAATGCAGTGCACTGAGTTGTATCAGTTTTAAATAAAACTAACAAAATGAAATGCACTGAGTTACATCCCTTTTTAATAAAACTAACCAAATGCAGTGCACTGAGTTGTATCAGTTTTAAATAAAACTAACCAAATGCAATGCACTGAGTTATATCCGTTTTTAATAAAACTAACAAAATGAAATGCACTGAGTTATATCTGTTTTTAATAAAACTAACCAAATGCAATGCACTGAGTTACATCCGTTTTTAATAAAACTAACCAAATGCAGTGCACTGAGTTGTATCAGTTTTAAATAAAACTAACAAAATGAAATGCACTGAGTTACATCCCTTTTTAATAAAACTAACCAAATGCAGTGCACTGAGTTGTATCAGTTTTAAATAAAACTAACCAAATGCAATGCACTGAGTTATATCCGTTTTTAATAAAACTAACAAAATGAAATGCACTGAGTTATATCTGTTTTTAATAAAACTAACCAAATGCAATGCACTGAGTTACATCCGTTTTTAATAAAACTAACCAAATGCAGTGCACTGAGTTGTATCAGTTTTAAATAAAACTAACAAAATGAAATGCACTGAGTTACATCCCTTTTTAATAAAACTAACCAAATGCAGTGCACTGAGTTGTATCAGTTTTAAATAAAACTAACCAAATGCAATGCACTGAGTTATATCCGTTTTTAATAAAACTAACAAAATGAAATGCACTGAGTTATATCTGTTTTTAATAAAACTAACCAAATGCAATGCACTGAGTTACATCCGTTTTTAATAAAACTAACCAAATGCAGTGCACTGAGTTGTATCCGTTTTTAATAAAACTAACCAAATGCAATGCACTGAGTTACATCCGTTTTTAATAAAACTAACCAAATGCAGTGCACTGAGTTGTATCAGTTTTAAATAAAACTAACCAAATGCAATGCACTGAGTTATATCCGTTTTTAATAAAACTAACAAAATGAAATGCACTGAGTTATATCTGTTTTTAATAAAACTAACCAAATGCAATGCACTGAGTTACATCCGTTTTTAATAAAACTAACCAAATGCAGTGCACTGAGTTGTATCAGTTTTAAATAAAACTAACAAAATGAAATGCACTGAGTTACATCCCTTTTTAATAAAACTAACCAAATGCAGTGCTCTGAGTTGTATCAGTTTTAAATAAAACTAACCAAATGCAATGCACTGAGTTATATCCGTTTTTAATAAAACTAACAAAATGAAATGCACTGAGTTATATCTGTTTTTAATAAAACTAACCAAATGCAATGCACTGAGTTACATCCGTTTTTAATAAAACTAACCAAATGCAGTGCACTGAGTTGTATCAGTTTTAAATAAAACTAACCAAATGCAATGCACTGAGTTACATCCGTTTTTAATAAAACTAACCAAATGCAGTGCACTGAGTTGTATCAGTTTTAAATAAAACTAACCAAATGCAATGCACTGAGTTATATCCGTTTTTAATAAAACTAACAAAATGAAATGCACTGAGTTATATCTGTTTTTAATAAAACTAACCAAATGCAATGCACTGAGTTACATCCGTTTTTAATAAAACTAACCAAATGCAGTGCACTGAGTTGTATCAGTTTTAAATAAAACTAACCAAATGCAATGCACTGAGTTATATCTGTTTTTAATAAAACTAACAAAATGAAATGCACTGAGTTACATCCCTTTTTAATAAAACTAACCAAATGCAGTGCACTGAGTTGTATCAGTTTTAAATAAAACTAACCAAATGCAATGCACTGAGTTATATCCGTTTTTAATAAAACTAACCAAATGCAATGCACTGAGTTGTATCAGTTTTTAATAAAACTAACCAAATGCAATGCACTGAGTTATATCTGTTTTTAATAAATCTAACAAAATGAAATGCACTGAGTTACATCCCTTTTTAATAAAACTAACCAAATGCAGTGCACTGAGTTGTATCAGTTTTAAATAAAACTAACCAAATGCAATGCACTGAGTTATATCCGTTTTTAATAAAACTAACCAAATGCAATGCACTGAGTTGTATCAGTTTTTAATAAAACTAACCAAATGCAATGCACTGAGTTGTATCAGTTTTTAATAAAACTAACCAAATGCAATGCACTGAGTTATATCTGTTTTTAATAAAACTAACAAAATGCAATGCACTGAGTTACATCCCTTTTTAATAAAACTAACCAAATGCAGTGCACTGAGTTGTATCAGTTTTTAATAAAACTAACCAAATGCAATGCACTGAGTTATATCCGTTTTTAATAAAACTAACCAAATGCAATGCACTGAGTTGTATCAGATTTTAATAAAACTAACCAAATGCAATGCACTGAGTTACATCCGTTTTTAATAAAACTAACCAAATGCAATGCACTGAGTTGTATCAGTTTTTAATAAAACTAACCAAATGCAATGCACTGAGTTATATCTGTTTTTAATAAAACTAACAAAATGAAATGCACTGAGTTACATCCCTTTTTAATAAAACTTACCAAATGCAGTGCACTGAGTTGTATCAGTTTTTAATAAAACTAACCAAATGCAATGCACTGAGTTATATCCGTTTTTAATAAAACTAACCAAATGCAATGCACTGAGTTGTATCAGTTTTTAATAAAACTAACCAAATGCAATGCACTGAGTTGTATCAGTTTTTAATAAAACTAACCAAATGCAATGTACTGAGTTATATCTGTTTTTAATAAAACTAACAAAATGAAATGCACTGAGTTACATCCCTTTTTAATAAAACTAACCAAATGCAGTGCACTGAGTTGTATCAGTTTTAAATAAAACTAACCAAATGCAATGCACTGAGTTATATCCGTTTTTAATAAAACTAACCAAATGCAATGCACTGAGTTGTATCAGTTTTTAATAAAACTAACCAAATGCAATGCACTGAGTTACATCCGTTTTTAATAAAACTAACCAAATGCAATGCACTGAGTTGTATCAGTTTTTAATAAAACTAACCAAATGCAATGCACTGAGTTATATCTGTTTTTAATAAAACTAACAAAATGAAATGCACTGAGTTATATCTGCTTTTAATAAAACTAACAAAATGAAATGCACTGAGTTATATCTGTTTTTAATAAAACTAACCAAATGCAATGCACTGAGTTACATCCGTTTTTAATAAAACTAACCAAATGCAATGCACTGAGTTGTATCAGTTTTTAATAAAACTAACCAAATGCAATGCACTGAGTTATATCTGTTTTTAATAAAACTAACAAAATGAAATGCACTGAGTTACATCCCTTTTTAATAAAACTAACCAAATGCAATGCACTGAGTTATATCCGTTTTTAATAAAACTAACCAAATGCAATACACTGAGTTACATCCGTTTTTAATAAAACTAACCAAATGCAATGCACTGAGTTACATCCGTTTTTAATAAAACTAACCAAATGCAATGCACTGAGTTGTATCAGTTTTTAATAAAACTAACCAAATGCAATGCACTGAGTTGTATCAGTTTTTAATAAAATTAACCAAATGCAATGCACTGAGTTATATCTGTTTTTAATAAAACTAACAAAATGAAATGCACTGAGTTACATCCCTTTTTAATAAAACTAACCAAATGCAGTGCACTGAGTTGTATCAGTTTTAAATAAAACTAACCAAATGCAATGCACTGAGTTATATCCGTTTTTAATAAAACTAACCAAATGCAATGCACTGAGTTGTATCAGTTTTTAATAAAACTAACCAAATGCAATGCACTGAGTTGTATCAGTTTTTAATAAAACTAACCAAATGCAATGCACTGAGTTACATCCGTTTTTAATAAAACTAACCAAATGCAATGCACTGAGTTGTATCAGTTTTTAATAAAACTAGCCAAATGCAATGCACTGAGTTGTATCAGTTTTTAATAAAACTAACCAAATGCAATGCACTGAGTTATATCTGTTTTTAATAAAACTAACAAAATGAAATGCACTGAGTTACATCCGTTTTTAATAAAACTAACCAAATGCAATGCACTGAGTTACATCCGTTTTTAATAAAACTAACCAAATGCAATGCACTGAGTTGTATCAGTTTTTAATAAAACTAACCAAATGCAATGCACTGAGTTATATCTGTTTTTAATAAAACTAACAAAATGAAATGCACTGAGTTTCATCCCTTTTTAATAAAACTAACCAAATGCAATGCACTGAGTTATATCCGTTTTTAATAAAACTAACCAAATGCAATACACTGAGTTACATCCGTTTTTAATAAAACTAACCAAATGCAATGCACTGAGTTGTATCAGTTTTTAATAAAACTAACCAAATGCAATGCACTGAGTTGTATCAGTTTTTAATAAAACTAACCAAATGCAATGCACTGAGTTATATCTGTTTTTAATAAAACTAACAAAATGAAATGCACTGAGTTACATCCCTTTTTAATAAAACTAACCAAATGCAATGCACTGAGTTATACCTGTTTTTAATAAAACTAACAAAATGAAATGCACTGAGTTACATCCCTTTTTAATAAAACTAACCAAATGCAATGCACTGAGTTATATCCGTTTTTAATAAAACTAACCAAATGCCATACACTGAGTTATATCTGTTTTTAATGAAACTAACAAAATGCAATGCACTGAGTTACATCCGTTTTTAGTAAAACTAACCAAATGCAATGCACTGAGTTGTATCAGTTTTTAATAAAACTAACCAAATGCAATGCACTGAGTTGTTTCAGTTTTTAATAAAACTAACCAAATGCAATGCACTGAGTTACATCCGTTTTTAATAAAACTAACCAAATGCAATGCACTGAGTTGTTTCAGTTTTTAATAAAACTAACCAAATGCAATGCACTAAGTTACATCCGCTTTTAAAAAAACTAACCAAATGCAATGCACTGAGTTATATCTGTTTTTAATAAAACTAACAAAATGCAATGCACTGAGTTACATCCGTTTTTAGTAAAACTAACCAAATGCAATGCACTGAGTTGTATCAGTTTTAAATAAAACTAACCAAATGCAATGCACTGAGTTGTATCAGTTTTTAATAAAACTAACCAAATGCAAGGCACTGAGTTACATCCGTTTTTAGTAAAACTAACCAAATGCAATGCACTGAGTTGTATCAGTTTTTAATAAAACTAACCAAATGCAATGCACTGAGTTATATCTGTTTTTAATAAAACTAACAAAATGCAATGCACTGAGTTACATCCGTTTTTAGTAAAACTAGCCAAATACAATGCACTGAGTTGTATCAGTTTTTAATAAAACTAACCAAATGCAATGCACTGAGTTATATCCGTTTTTAATAAAACTAACCAAATCCAATGCACTGAGTTACTTCCGTTTTTAATAAAACTAACCAAATGCAATGCACTGAGTTACATCCGTTTTTAATAAAACTAGCCAAATGCAATGCACTGAGTTGTATCAGTTTTTAATAAAACTAACCAAATGCAATGCACTGAGTTATATCCGTTTTTAATAAAACTAACCAAATGCAATGCACTGAGTTATATCTGTTTTTAATAAAACTAACCAAATGCAATGCACTGAGTTGTATCAGTTTTTAATAAAACTAACCAAATGCAATGCACTGAGTTATATCTGTTTTTAATAAAACTAACCAAATGCAATGCACTGAGTTGTATCAGTTTTTAATAAAACTAACCAAATGCAATGCACTGAGTTATATCTGTTTTTAATAAAACTAACCAAATGCAATGCACTGAGTTGTATCAGTTTTTAATAAAACTAACAAAATGCAATGCACTGAGTTATATCCGTTTTTAATAAAACTAACCAAATGCAATGCACTGAGTTATATCAGTTTTTAATAAAACTAACAAAGTGCAATGCACTGAGTTACATCCGGTTTTAATAAAACTAACCAAATGCAATGCACTGAGTTACATCCGTTTTTAGTAAAACTAACCAAATGCAATGCACTGAGTTGTATTAGCTTTTAATAAAACTAACAAACTGCAATGCACTGAGTTACATCTGTTTTTAATAAAACTAACCAAATGCAATGCACTGAGTTATATCTGTTTTTAATAAAACTAACAAAATGAAATGCATTGAGTTACATCCCTTTTTAATAAAACTAACCAAATGCAATGCACTGAGTTATATCCGTTTTTAGTAAAACTAACCAAATGCAATACACTGAGTTACATCCGTTTTTAATAAAACTAACCAAATGCAATGCACTGAGTTACATCCGTTTTTAATAAAACTAACCAAATGCAATGCACTGAGTTGTATCAGTTTTAAATAAAACTAACCAAATGCAATGCACTGAGTTATATCAGTTTTTAATAAAACTAACCAAATGCAATACACTGAGTTGTATCAGTTTTTAATAAAACTAACCAAATGCAATGCACTGAGTTATATCTGTTTTTAATAAAACTAACAAAATGAAATGCACTGAGTTACATCCGTGTTTAATAAAACTAACCAAATGCAATGCACTGAGTTATATCCGTTTTTAATAAAAGTAACCAAATGCAATGCACTGAGTTACATCCGTTTTTAATAAAACTAACCAAATGCAATGCACTGAGTTACATCCGATTTTAATAAAACTAACCAAATGCAATGCACTGAGTTATATCCGTTTTTAATAAAACTAACCAAATGCAATACACTGAGTTACATCCGTTTTTAATAAAACTAACCAAATGCAATGCACTAAGTTATATCTGTTTTTAATAAAACTAACAAAATGCAATGCACTGAGTTACATCCGTTTTTAGTAAAACTAACCAAATGCAATGCACTGAGTTGTATCAGTTTTTAATAAAACTAACCAAATGCAATGCACTGAGTTACATCCGTTTTTAATAAAACTAGCAAAATGCAATGCACTGAGTTACATCCGTTTTTAGTAAAACTAACCAAATGCAATGCACTGAGTTGTTTCAGTTTTTAATAAAACTAACCAAATGCAATGCACTGAGTTACATCCGTTTTTAATAAAACTAACCAAATGCAATGCATTGAGTTGTATCAGTTTTTAATAAAACTAACCAAATGCAATGCACTAAGTTACATCCGTTTTTAAAAAAACTAACCAAATGCAATGCACTGAGTTATATCTGTTTTTAATAAAACTAACAAAATGCAATGCACTGAGTTACATCCGTTTTTAGTAAAACTAACCAAATGCAATGCACTGAGTTGTATCAGTTTTTAATAAAACTAACCAAATGCAATGCACTGAGTTGTATCAGTTTTAAATAAAACTAACCAAATGCAATGCACTGAGTTATATCCGTTTTTAATAAAACTAACCAAATGCAATGCACTGAGTTATATCCGTTTTTAATAAAACTAACCAAATGCAATACACTGAGTTATATCTGTTTTTAATAAAACTAACAAAATGCAATGCACTGAGTTACATCCGTTTTTAGTAAAACTAACCAAATGCAATGCACTGAGTTGTATCAGTTTTAAATAAAACTAACCAAATGCAATGCACTGAGTTACATCCGTTTTTAATAAAACTAACAAAATGCAATGCACTGAGTTACATCCGTTTTTAGTAAAACTAACCAAATGCAATGCACTGAGTTGTTTCAGTTTTTAATAAAACTAACCAAATGCAATGCACTGAGTTACATCCGTTTTTAATAAAACTAACCAAATGCAATGCATTGAGTTGTATCAGTTTTTAATAAAACTAACCAAATGCAATGCACTAAGTTACATCCCTTTTTAATAAAACTAACAAAATGAAATGCACTGAGTTACATCCCTTTTTAATAAAACTAACCAAATGCAATGCACTGAGTTACATCCGTTTTTTATAAAACTAGCCAAATGCAATGCACTGAGTTGTATCAGTTTTTAATAAAACTAACAAAATGCAATGCACTGAGTTATATCCGTTTTTAATAAAACTAACAAAATGCAATGCACTGAGTTACATCCGTTTTTAGTAAAACTAACCAAATGCAATGCACTGAGTTGTATCAGTTTTTAATAAAACTAACCAAATGCAATGCACTGAGTTATATCCGTTTTTAATAAGACTAACCAAATGCAATGCACTGAGTTGTATCAGTTTTTAATAAAACTAACCAAATGCAATGCACTAAGTTACATCCCTTTTTAATAAAACTAACAAAATGAAATGCACTGAGTTACATCCCTTTTTAATAAAACTAACCAAATGCAATGCACTGAGTTACATCCGTTTTTTATAAAACTAGCCAAATGCAATGCACTGAGTTGTATCAGTTTTTAATAAAACTAACAAAATGCAATGCACTGAGTTATATCCGTTTTTAATAAAACTAACAAAATGCAATGCACTGAGTTACATCCGTTTTTAGTAAAACTAACCAAATGCAATGCACTGAGTTGTTTCAGTTTTTAATAAAACTAACCAAATGCAATGCACTGAGTTACATCCGTTTTTAGTAAAACTAACCAAATGCAATGCATTGAGTTACATCCGTTTTTAATAAAACTAACCAAATGCAATGCATTGAGTTGTATCAGTTTTTAATAAAACTAACAAAATGCAATGCACTGAGTTACATCCGTTTTTAGTAAAACTAACCAAATGCAATGCACTGAGTTACATCCGTTTTTAATAAAACTAACCAAATGCAATACACTGAGTTACATCCGTTTTTAATAAAACTAGCCAAATGCAATGCACTGAGTTGTATCAGTTTTTAATAAAACTAACAAAATGCAATGCACTGAGTTATATCCGTTTTTAATAAAACTAACAAAATGCAATGCACTGAGTTACATCCGTTTTTAGTAAAACTAACCAAATGCAATGCACTGAGTTGTTTCAGTTTTTAATAAAACTAACCAAATGCAATGCACTGAGTTACATCCGTTTTTAATAAAACTAACCAAATGCAATGCATTGAGTTACATCCGTTTTTAATAAAACTAACCAAATGCAATGCATTGAGTTGTATCAGTTTTTAATAAAACTAACCAAATGCAATGCACTAAGTTACATCCGTTTTTAAAAAAAACTAACAAAATGCAATGCACTGAGTTACATCCGTTTTTAGTAAAACTAACCAAATGCAATGCACTGAGTTACATCCGTTTTTAATAAAACTAACCAAATGCAATGCACTGAGCTACATCCGTTTTTAGTAAAACTAACCAAATCCAATGCACTGAGTTACTTCCGTTTTTAATAAAACTAACCAAATGCAATGCACTGAGTTACATCCGTTTTTTATAAAACTAGCCAAATGCAATGCACTGAGTTGTATCAGTTTTTAATAAAACTAACAAAATGCAATGCACTGAGTTATATCCGTTTTTAATAAAACTAACAAAATGCAATGCACTGAGTTACATCCGTTTTTAGTAAAACTAACCAAATGCAATGCACTGAGTTGTTTCAGTTTTTAATAAAACTAACCAAATGCAATGCACTGAGTTACATCCGTTTTTAGTAAAACTAACCAAATGCAATGCATTGAGTTACATCCGTTTTTAATAAAACTAACCAAATGCAATGCATTGAGTTGTATCAGTTTTTAATAAAACTAACAAAATGCAATGCTCTGAGTTACATCCGTTTTTAGTAAAACTAACCAAATGCAATGCACTGAGTTACATCCGTTTTTAATAAAACTAACCAAATGCAATACACTGAGTTACATCCGTTTTTAATAAAACTAGCCAAATGCAATGCACTGAGTTGTATCAGTTTTTAATAAAACTAACAAAATGCAATGCACTGAGTTATATCCGTTTTTAATAAAACTAACAAAATGCAATGCACTGAGTTACATCCGTTTTTAGTAAAACTAACCAAATGCAATGCACTGAGTTGTTTCAGTTTTTAATAAAACTAACCAAATGCAATGCACTGAGTTACATCCGTTTTTAATAAAACTAACCAAATGCAATGCATTGAGTTACATTCGTTTTTAATAAAACTAACCAAATGCAATGCATTGAGTTGTATCAGTTTTTAATAAAACTAACCAAATGCAATGCACTAAGTTACATCCGTTTTTAAAAAAAACTAACAAAATGCAATGCACTGAGTTACATCCGTTTTTAGTAAAACTAACCAAATGCAATGCACTGAGTTACATCCGTTTTTAATAAAACTAACCAAATGCAATGCACTGAGTTGTATCAGTTTTTAATAAAACTAACCAAATGCAATGCACTGAGTTGTATCAGTTTTTAATAAAACTAACCAAATGCAATGCACTGAGTTGTATCAGTTTTTAATAAAACTAACCAAATGCAATGCACTGAGTTATATATGTTTTTAATAAAACTAACAAAATGAAATGCACTGAGTTACATCCCTTTTTAATAAAACTAACCAAATGCAATGCATTGAGTTGTATCAGTTTTTAATAAAACTAACCAAATGCAATGCACTGAGTTACATCCGTTTTTAATAAAACTAACCAAATGCAATGCACTGAGCTACATCCGTTTTTAGTAAAACTAACCAAATCCAATGCACTGAGTTACTTCCGTTTTTAATAAAACTAACCAAATGCAATGCACTGAGTTACATCCGTTTTTTATAAAACTAGCCAAATGCAATGCACTGAGTTGTATCAGTTTTTAATAAAACTAACAAAATGCAATGCACTGAGTTATATCCGTTTTTAATAAAACTAACAAAATGCAATGCACTGAGTTACATCCGTTTTTAGTAAAACTAACCAAATGCAATGCACTGAGTTGTTTCAGTTTTTAATAAAACTAACCAAATGCAATGCACTGAGTTACATCCGTTTTTAGTAAAACTAACCAAATGCAATGCATTGAGTTACATCCGTTTTTAATAAAACTAACCAAATGCAATGCATTGAGTTGTATCAGTTTTTAATAAAACTAACAAAATGCAATGCACTGAGTTACATCCGTTTTTAGTAAAACTAACCAAATGCAATGCACTGAGTTACATCCGTTTTTAATAAAACTAACCAAATGCAATACACTGAGTTACATCCGTTTTTAATAAAACTAGCCAAATGCAATGCACTGAGTTGTATCAGTTTCTAATAAAACTAACAAAATGCAATGCCCTGAGTTATATCCGTTTTTAATAAAACTAACAAAATGCAATGCACTGAGTTACATCCGTTTTTAGTAAAACTAACCAAATGCAATGCACTGAGTTGTTTCAGTTTTTAATAAAACTAACCAAATGCAATGCACTGAGTTACATCCGTTTTTAATAAAACTAACCAAATGCAATGCATTGAGTTACATTCGTTTTTAATAAAACTAACCAAATGCAATGCATTGAGTTGTATCAGTTTTTAATAAAACTAACCAAATGCAATGCACTAAGTTACATCCGTTTTAAAAAAAAACTAACAAAATGCAATGCACTGAGTTACATCCGTTTTTAGTAAAACTAACCAAATGCAATGCACTGAGTTACATCCGTTTTTAATAAAACTAACCAAATGCAATACACTGAGTTACATCCGTTTTTAATAAAACTAACCAAATGCAATGCACTGAGTTGTATCAGTTTTTAATAAAACTAACCAAATGCAATGCACTGAGTTATATCTGTTTTTAATAAAACTAACAAAATGAAATGCACTGAGTTACATCCGTTTTTAGTAAAACTAACCAAATGCAATGCACTGAGTTGTATCAGTTTTTAATAAAACTAACCAAATGCAATGCACTGAGTTGTATCAGTTTTTAATAAAACTAACCAAATGCAATGCACTGAGTTGTATCAGTTTTTAATAAAACTAACCAAATGCAATGCACTGAGTTATATCTGTTTTTAATAAAACTAACAAAATGAAATGCACTGAGTTACATCCCTTTTTAATAAAACTAACCAAATGCAATGCACTGAGTTATACCTGTTTTTAATAAAACTAACAAAATGAAATGCACTGAGTTACATCCCTTTTTAATAAAACTAACCAAATGCAATGCACTGAGTTATATCCGTTTTTAATAAAACTAACCAAATGCAATACACTGAGTTATATCTGTTTTTAATGAAACTAACAAAATGCAATGCACTGAGTTACATCCGTTTTTAGTAAAACTAACCAAATGCAATGCACTGAGTTGTATCAGTTTTTAATAAAACTAGCCAAATGCAATGCACTGAGTTGTATCAGTTTTTAATAAAACTAACAAAATGCAATGCACTGAGTTATATCCGTTTTTAATAAAACTAACAAAATGCAATGCACTGAGTTACATCCGTTTTTAGTAAAACTAACCAAATGCAATGCACTGAGTTGTTTCAGTTTTTAATAAAACTAACCAAATGCAATGCACTGAGTTACATCCGTTTTTAATAAAACTAACCAAATGCAATGCATTGAGTTACATCCGTTTTTAATAAAACTAACCAAATGCAATGCATTGAGTTGTATCAGTTTTTAATAAAACTAACCAAATGCAATGCACTGAGCTACATCCGTTTTTAGTAAAACTAACCAAATCCAATGCACTGAGTTACTTCCGTTTTTAATAAAACTAACCAAATGCAATGCACTGAGTTACATCCGTTTTTTATAAAACTAGCCAAATGCAATGCACTGAGTTGTATCAGTTTTTAATAAAACTAACAAAATGCAATGCACTGAGTTATATCCGTTTTTAATAAAACTAACAAAATGCAATGCACTGAGTTACATCCGTTTTTAGTAAAACTAACCAAATGCAATGCACTGAGTTGTTTCAGTTTTTAATAAAACTAACCAAATGCAATGCACTGAGTTACATCCGTTTTTAGTAAAACTAACCAAATGCAATGCATTGAGTTACATCCGTTTTTAATAAAACTAACCAAATGCAATGCATTGAGTTGTATCAGTTTTTAATAAAACTAACAAAATGCAATGCACTGAGTTACATCCGTTTTTAGTAAAACTAACCAAATGCAATGCACTGAGTTACATCCGTTTTTAATAAAACTAACCAAATGCAATACACTGAGTTACATCCGTTTTTAATAAAACTAGCCAAATGCAATGCACTGAGTTGTATCAGTTTTTGATAAAACTAACAAAATGCAATGCCCTGAGTTATATCCGTTTTTAATAAAACTAACAAAATGCAATGCACTGAGTTACATCCGTTTTTAGTAAAACTAACCAAATGCAATGCACTGAGTTGTTTCAGTTTTTAATAAAACTAACCAAATGCAATGCACTGAGTTACATCCGTTTTTAATAAAACTAACCAAATGCAATGCATTGAGTTACATTCGTTTTTAATAAAACTAACCAAATGCAATGCATTGAGTTGTATCAGTTTTTAATAAAACTAACCAAATGCAATGCACTAAGTTACATCCGTTTTTAAAAAAAACTAACAAAATGCAATGCACTGAGTTACATCCGTTTTTAGTAAAACTAACCAAATGCAATGCACTGAGTTACATCCGTTTTTAATAAAACTAACCAAATGCAATACACTGAGTTACATCCGTTTTTAATAAAACTAACCAAATGCAATGCACTGAGTTGTATCAGTTTTTAATAAAACTAACCAAATGCAATGCACTGAGTTATATCTGTTTTTAATAAAACTAACAAAATGAAATGCACTGAGTTACATCCGTTTTTAGTAAAACTAACCAAATGCAATGCACTGAGTTGTATCAGTTTTTAATAAAACTAACCAAATGCAATGCACTGAGTTGTATCAGTTTTTAATAAAACTAACCAAATGCAATGCACTGAGTTGTATCAGTTTTTAATAAAACTAACCAAATGCAATGCACTGAGTTATATCTGTTTTTAATAAAACTAACAAAATGAAATGCACTGAGTTACATCCCTTTTTAATAAAACTAACCAAATGCAATGCACTGAGTTATACCTGTTTTTAATAAAACTAACAAAATGAAATGCACTGAGTTACATCCCTTTTTAATAAAACTAACCAAATGCAATGCACTGAGTTATATCCGTTTTTAATAAAACTAACCAAATGCAATACACTGAGTTATATCTGTTTTTAATGAAACTAACAAAATGCAATGCACTGAGTTACATCCGTTTTTAGTAAAACTAACCAAATGCAATGCACTGAGTTGTATCAGTTTTTAATAAAACTAACCAAATGCAATGCACTGAGTTGTTTCAGTTTTTAATAAAACTAACCAAATGCAATGCACTGAGTTACATCCGTTTTTAATAAAACTAACCAAATGCAATGCACTGAGTTGTTTCAGTTTTTAATAAAACTAACCAAATGCAATGCACTAAGTTACATCCGCTTTTAAAAAAACTAACCAAATGCAATGCACTGAGTTATATCTGTTTTTAATAAAACTAACAAAATGCAATGCACTGAGTTACATCCGTTTTTAGTAAAACTAACCAAATGCAATGCACTGAGTTGTATCAGTTTTAAATAAAACTAACCAAATGCAATGCACTGAGTTGTATCAGTTTTTAATAAAACTAACCAAATGCAATGCACTGAGTTACATCCGTTTTTAGTAAAACTAACCAAATGCAATGCACTGAGTTGAATCAGTTTTTAATAAAACTAACAAAATGCAATGCACTGAGTTACATCCGTTTTTAGTAAAACTAACCAAATGCAATGCACTGAGTTACATCCGTTTTTAATAAAACTAACCAAATGCAATACACTGAGTTACATCCGTTTTTAATAAAACTAGCCAAATGCAATGCACTGAGTTGTATCAGTTTTTAACAAAACTAACAAAATGCAATGCACTGAGTTATATCCGTTTTTAATAAAACTAACAAAATGCAATGCACTGAGTTACATCCGTTTTTAGTAAAACTAACCAAATGCAATGCACTGAGTTGTTTCAGTTTTTAATAAAACTAACCAAATGCAATGCACTGAGTTACATCCGTTTTTAATAAAACTAACCAAATGCAATGCATTGAGTTACATCCGTTTTTAATAAAACTAACCAAATGCAATGCATTGAGTTGTATCAGTTTTTAATAAAACTAACCAAATGCAATGCACTAAGTTACATCCGTTTTTAAAAAAAACTAACAAAATGCAATGCACTGAGTTACATCCGTTTTTAGTAAAACTAACCAAATGCAATGCACTGAGTTACATCCGTTTTTAATAAAACTAACCAAATGCAATACACTGAGTTACATCCGTTTTTAATAAAACTAACCAAATGCAATGCACTGAGTTATATCCGTTTTTAATAAAACTAACCAAATGCAATACACTGAGTTATATCTGTTTTTAATGAAACTAACAAAATGCAACGCACTGAGTTACATCCGTTTTTAATAAAACTAACCAAATGCAATACACTGAGTTACATCCGTTTTTAGTAAAACTAACCAAATGCAATGCACTGAGTTGTATCAGTTTTTAATAAAACTAACCAAATGCAATGCACTGAGTTGTATTAGTTTTTAATAAAACTAACCAAATGCAATGCACTGAGTTACATCCGTTTTTAATAAAACTAACCAAATGCAATGCACTGAGTTGTTTCAGTTTTTAATAAAACTAACCAAATGCAATGCACTAAGTTACATCCGCTTTTAAAAAAACCAACCAAATGCAATGCACTGAGTTATATCTGTTTTTAATAAAACTAACAAAATGCAATGCACTGAGTTACATCCGTTTTTAGTAAAACTAACCAAATGCAATGCACTGAGTTATATCCGTTTTTAATAAAACTAACCAAATGCAATACACTGAGTTATATCTGTTTTTAATGAAACTAACAAAATGCAATGCACTGAGTTACATCCGTTTTTAATAAAACTAACCAAATGCAATACACTGAGTTACATCCGTTTTTAGTAAAACTAACCAAATGCAATGCACTGAGTTGTATCAGTTTTTAATAAAACTAACCAAATGCAATGCACTGAGTTGTATTAGTTTTTAATAAAACTAACCAAATGCAATGCACTGAGTTACATCCGTTTTTAATAAAACTAACCAAATGCAATGCACTGAGTTGTTTCAGTTTTTAATAAAACTAACCAAATGCAATGCACTAAGTTACATCCGCTTTTAAAAAAACCAACCAAATGCAATGCACTGAGTTATATCTGTTTTTAATAAAACTAACAAAATGCAATGCACTGAGTTACATCCGTTTTTAGTAAAACTAACCAAATGCAATGCACTGAGTTGTATCAGTTTTAAATAAAACTAACCAAATGCAATGCACTGAGTTGTATCAGTTTTTAATAAAACTAACCAAATGCAATGCACTGAGTTACATCCGTTTTTAGTAAAACTAACCAAATGCAATGCACTGAGTTATATCAGTTTTTAATAAAACTAACAAAGTGCAATGCACTGAGTTACATCCGGTTTTAATAAAACTAACCAAATGCAATGCACTGAGTTACATCCGTTTTTAGTAAAACTAACCAAATGCAATGCACTGAGTTGTATTAGCTTTTAATAAAACTAACAAACTGCAATGCACTGAGTTACATCTGTTTTTAATAAAACTAACCAAATGCAATGCACTGAGTTATATCTGTTTTTAATAAAACTAACAAAATGCAATGCACTGAGTTACATCCGTTTTTAATAAAACTAACCAAATGCAATGCACTGAGTTATATCCGTTTTTAATAAAACTAACCAAATGCAATACACTGAGTTATATCTGTTTTTAATGAAACTAACAAAATGCAATGCACTGAGTTACATCCGTTTTTAATAAAACTAACCAAATGCAATACACTGAGTTACATCCGTTTTTAGTAAAACTAACCAAATGCAATGCACTGAGTTGTATCAGTTTTTAATAAAACTAACCAAATGCAATGCACTGAGTTGTATTAGTTTTTAATAAAACTAACAAACTGCAATGCACTGAGTTACATCTGTTTTTAATAAAACTAACCAAATGCAATGCACTGAGTTATATCTGTTTTTAATAAAACTAACAAAATGCAATGCACTGAGTTACATCCGTTTTTAATAAAACTAACCAAATGCAATGCACTGAGTTATATCCGTTTTTAATAAAACTAACCAAATGCAATACACTGAGTTATATCTGTTTTTAATGAAACTAACAAAATGCAATGCACTGAGTTACATCCGTTTTTAATAAAACTAACCAAATGCAATGCACTGAGTTGTATCAGTTTTTAATAAAACTAACCAAATGCAATGCACTGAGTTGTATTAGTTTTTAATAAAACTAACAAACTGCAATGCACTGAGTTACATCTGTTTTTAATAAAACTAACCAAATGCAATGCACTGAGTTATATCTGTTTTTAATAAAACTAACAAAATGCAATGCACTGAGTTACATCCGTTTTTAATAAAACTAACCAAATGCAATGCACTGAGTTATATCCGTTTTTAATAAAACTAACCAAATGCAATACACTGAGTTATATCTGTTTTTAATGAAACTAACAAAATGCAATGCACTGAGTTACATCCGTTTTTAGTAAAACTAACCAAATGCAATGCACTGAGTTGTATCAGTTTTTAATAAAACTAACCAAATGCAATGCACTGAGTTGTATTAGTTTTTAATAAAACTAACAAACTGCAATGCACTGAGTTACATCTGTTTTTAATAAAACTAACCAAATGCAATGCACTGAGTTATATCTGTTTTTAATAAAACTAACAAAATGCAATGCACTGAGTTACATCCGTTTTTAATAAAACTAACCAAATGCAATGCACTGAGTTATATCCGTTTTTAATAAAACTAACCAAATGCAATACACTGAGTTATATCTGTTTTTAATGAAACTAACAAAATGCAATGCACTGAGTTACATCCGTTTTTAATAAAACTAACCAAATGCAATGCACTGAGTTACATCCGTTTTTAGTAAAACTAACCAAATGCAATGCACTGAGTTGTATTAGCTTTTAATAAAACTAACAAACTGCAATGCACTGAGTTACATCTGTTTTTAATAAAACTAACCAAATGCAATGCACTGAGTTATATCTGTTTTTAATAAAACTAACAAAATGCAATGCACTGAGTTACATCCGTTTTTAATAAAACTAACCAAATGCAATGCACTGAGTTATATCCGTTTTTAATAAAACTAACCAAATGCAATACACTGAGTTATATCTGTTTTTAATGAAACTAACAAAATGCAATGCACTGAGTTACATCCGTTTTTAATAAAACTAACCAAATGCAATACACTGAGTTACATCCGTTTTTAGTAAAACTAACCAAATGCAATGCACTGAGTTGTATCAGTTTTTAATAAAACTAACCAAATGCAATGCACTGAGTTGTATTAGTTTTTAATAAAACTAACCAAATGCAATGCACTGAGTTACATCCGTTTTTAATAAAACTAACCAAATGCAATGCACTGAGTTGTTTCAGTTTTTAATAAAACTAACCAAATGCAATGCACTAAGTTACATCCGCTTTTAAAAAAACCAACCAAATGCAATGCACTGAGTTATATCTGTTTTTAATAAAACTAACAAAATGCAATGCACTGAGTTACATCCGTTTTTAGTAAAACTAACCAAATGCAATGCACTGAGTTGTATCAGTTTTAAATAAAACTAACCAAATGCAATGCACTGAGTTGTATCAGTTTTTAATAAAACTAACCAAATGCAATGCACTGAGTTACATCCGTTTTTAGTAAAACTAACCAAATGCAATGCACTGAGTTATATCAGTTTTTAATAAAACTAACAAAGTGCAATGCACTGAGTTACATCCGGTTTTAATAAAACTAACCAAATGCAATGCACTGAGTTACATCCGTTTTTAGTAAAACTAACCAAATGCAATGCACTGAGTTGTATTAGCTTTTAATAAAACTAACAAACTGCAATGCACTGAGTTACATCTGTTTTTAATAAAACTAACCAAATGCAATGCACTGAGTTATATCTGTTTTTAATAAAACTAACAAAATGAAATGCATTGAGTTACATCCCTTTTTAATAAAACTAACCAAATGCAATGCACTGAGTTATATCCGTTTTTAGTAAAACTAACCAAATGCAATACACTGAGTTACATCCGTTTTTAATAAAACTAACCAAATGCAATGCACTGAGTTACATCCGTTTTTAATAAAACTAACCAAATGCAATGCACTGAGTTGTATCAGTTTTAAATAAAACTAACCAAATGCAATGCACTGAGTTATATCAGTTTTTAATAAAACTAACCAAATGCAATACACTGAGTTGTATCAGTTTTTAATAAAACTAACCAAATGCAATGCACTGAGTTATATCTGTTTTTAATAAAACTAACAAAATGAAATGCACTGAGTTACATCCGTGTTTAATAAAACTAACCAAATGCAATGCACTGAGTTATATCCGTTTTTAATAAAAGTAACCAAATGCAATGCACTGAGTTACATCCGTTTTTAATAAAACTAACCAAATGCAATGCACTGAGTTACATCCGATTTTAATAAAACTAACCAAATGCAATGCACTGAGTTATATCCGTTTTTAATAAAACTAACCAAATGCAATACACTGAGTTACATCCGTTTTTAATAAAACTAACCAAATGCAATGCACTAAGTTATATCTGTTTTTAATAAAACTAACAAAATGCAATGCACTGAGTTACATCCGTTTTTAGTAAAACTAACCAAATGCAATGCACTGAGTTGTATCAGTTTTTAATAAAACTAACCAAATGCAATGCACTGAGTTACATCCGTTTTTAATAAAACTAGCAAAATGCAATGCACTGAGTTACATCCGTTTTTAGTAAAACTAACCAAATGCAATGCACTGAGTTGTTTCAGTTTTTAATAAAACTAACCAAATGCAATGCACTGAGTTACATCCGTTTTTAATAAAACTAACCAAATGCAATGCATTGAGTTGTATCAGTTTTTAATAAAACTAACCAAATGCAATGCACTAAGTTACATCCGTTTTTAAAAAAACTAACCAAATGCAATGCACTGAGTTATATCTGTTTTTAATAAAACTAACAAAATGCAATGCACTGAGTTACATCCGTTTTTAGTAAAACTAACCAAATGCAATGCACTGAGTTGTATCAGTTTTTAATAAAACTAACCAAATGCAATGCACTGAGTTGTATCAGTTTTAAATAAAACTAACCAAATGCAATGCACTGAGTTATATCCGTTTTTAATAAAACTAACCAAATGCAATGCACTGAGTTATATCCGTTTTTAATAAAACTAACCAAATGCAATACACTGAGTTATATCTGTTTTTAATAAAACTAACAAAATGCAATGCACTGAGTTACATCCGTTTTTAGTAAAACTAACCAAATGCAATGCACTGAGTTGTATCAGTTTTAAATAAAACTAACCAAATGCAATGCACTGAGTTACATCCGTTTTTAATAAAACTAACAAAATGCAATGCACTGAGTTACATCCGTTTTTAGTAAAACTAACCAAATGCAATGCACTGAGTTGTTTCAGTTTTTAATAAAACTAACCAAATGCAATGCACTGAGTTACATCCGTTTTTAATAAAACTAACCAAATGCAATGCATTGAGTTGTATCAGTTTTTAATAAAACTAACCAAATACAATGCACTAAGTTACATCCCTTTTTAATAAAACTAACAAAATGAAATGCACTGAGTTACATCCCTTTTTAATAAAACTAACCAAATGCAATGCACTGAGTTACATCCGTTTTTTATAAAACTAGCCAAATGCAATGCACTGAGTTGTATCAGTTTTTAATAAAACTAACAAAATGCAATGCACTGAGTTATATCCGTTTTTAATAAAACTAACAAAATGCAATGCACTGAGTTACATCCGTTTTTAGTAAAACTAACCAAATGCAATGCACTGAGTTGTATCAGTTTTTAATAAAACTAACCAAATGCAATGCACTGAGTTATATCCGTTTTTAATAAGACTAACCAAATGCAATGCACTGAGTTGTATCAGTTTTTAATAAAACTAACCAAATGCAATGCACTAAGTTACATCCCTTTTTAATAAAACTAACAAAATGAAATGCACTGAGTTACATCCCTTTTTAATAAAACTAACCAAATGCAATGCACTGAGTTACATCCGTTTTTTATAAAACTAGCCAAATGCAATGCACTGAGTTGTATCAGTTTTTAATAAAACTAACAAAATGCAATGCACTGAGTTATATCCGTTTTTAATAAAACTAACAAAATGCAATGCACTGAGTTACATCCGTTTTTAGTAAAACTAACCAAATGCAATGCACTGAGTTGTTTCAGTTTTTAATAAAACTAACCAAATGCAATGCACTGAGTTACATCCGTTTTTAGTAAAACTAACCAAATGCAATGCATTGAGTTACATCCGTTTTTAATAAAACTAACCAAATGCAATGCATTGAGTTGTATCAGTTTTTAATAAAACTAACAAAATGCAATGCACTGAGTTACATCCGTTTTTAGTAAAACTAACCAAATGCAATGCACTGAGTTACATCCGTTTTTAATAAAACTAACCAAATGCAATACACTGAGTTACATCCGTTTTTAATAAAACTAGCCAAATGCAATGCACTGAGTTGTATCAGTTTTTAATAAAACTAACAAAATGCAATGCACTGAGTTATATCCGTTTTTAATAAAACTAACAAAATGCAATGCACTGAGTTACATCCGTTTTTAGTAAAACTAACCAAATGCAATGCACTGAGTTGTTTCAGTTTTTAATAAAACTAACCAAATGCAATGCACTGAGTTACATCCGTTTTTAATAAAACTAACCAAATGCAATGCATTGAGTTACATCCGTTTTTAATAAAACTAACCAAATGCAATGCATTGAGTTGTATCAGTTTTTAATAAAACTAACCAAATGCAATGCACTAAGTTACATCCGTTTTTAAAAAAAACTAACAAAATGCAATGCACTGAGTTACATCCGTTTTTAGTAAAACTAACCAAATGCAATGCACTGAGTTACATCCGTTTTTAATAAAACTAACCAAATGCAATGCACTGAGCTACATCCGTTTTTAGTAAAACTAACCAAATCCAATGCACTGAGTTACTTCCGTTTTTAATAAAACTAACCAAATGCAATGCACTGAGTTACATCCGTTTTTTATAAAACTAGCCAAATGCAATGCACTGAGTTGTATCAGTTTTTAATAAAACTAACAAAATGCAATGCACTGAGTTATATCCGTTTTTAATAAAACTAACAAAATGCAATGCACTGAGTTACATCCGTTTTTAGTAAAACTAACCAAATGCAATGCACTGAGTTGTTTCAGTTTTTAATAAAACTAACCAAATGCAATGCACTGAGTTACATCCGTTTTTAGTAAAACTAACCAAATGCAATGCATTGAGTTACATCCGTTTTTAATAAAACTAACCAAATGCAATGCATTGAGTTGTATCAGTTTTTAATAAAACTAACAAAATGCAATGCTCTGAGTTACATCCGTTTTTAGTAAAACTAACCAAATGCAATGCACTGAGTTACATCCGTTTTTAATAAAACTAACCAAATGCAATACACTGAGTTACATCCGTTTTTAATAAAACTAGCCAAATGCAATGCACTGAGTTGTATCAGTTTTTAATAAAACTAACAAAATGCAATGCACTGAGTTATATCCGTTTTTAATAAAACTAACAAAATGCAATGCACTGAGTTACATCCGTTTTTAGTAAAACTAACCAAATGCAATGCACTGAGTTGTTTCAGTTTTTAATAAAACTAACCAAATGCAATGCACTGAGTTACATCCGTTTTTAATAAAACTAACCAAATGCAATGCATTGAGTTACATTCGTTTTTAATAAAACTAACCAAATGCAATGCATTGAGTTGTATCAGTTTTTAATAAAACTAACCAAATGCAATGCACTAAGTTACATCCGTTTTTAAAAAAAACTAACAAAATGCAATGCACTGAGTTACATCCGTTTTTAGTAAAACTAACCAAATGCAATGCACTGAGTTACATCCGTTTTTAATAAAACTAACCAAATGCAATGCACTGAGTTGTATCAGTTTTTAATAAAACTAACCAAATGCAATGCACTGAGTTGTATCAGTTTTTAATAAAACTAACCAAATGCAATGCACTGAGTTGTATCAGTTTTTAATAAAACTAACCAAATGCAATGCACTGAGTTATATATGTTTTTAATAAAACTAACAAAATGAAATGCACTGAGTTACATCCCTTTTTAATAAAACTAACCAAATGCAATGCATTGAGTTGTATCAGTTTTTAATAAAACTAACCAAATGCAATGCACTGAGTTACATCCGTTTTTAATAAAACTAACCAAATGCAATGCACTGAGCTACATCCGTTTTTAGTAAAACTAACCAAATCCAATGCACTGAGTTACTTCCGTTTTTAATAAAACTAACCAAATGCAATGCACTGAGTTACATCCGTTTTTTATAAAACTAGCCAAATGCAATGCACTGAGTTGTATCAGTTTTTAATAAAACTAACAAAATGCAATGCACTGAGTTATATCCGTTTTTAATAAAACTAACAAAATGCAATGCACTGAGTTACATCCGTTTTTAGTAAAACTAACCAAATGCAATGCACTGAGTTGTTTCAGTTTTTAATAAAACTAACCAAATGCAATGCACTGAGTTACATCCGTTTTTAGTAAAACTAACCAAATGCAATGCATTGAGTTACATCCGTTTTTAATAAAACTAACCAAATGCAATGCATTGAGTTGTATCAGTTTTTAATAAAACTAACAAAATGCAATGCACTGAGTTACATCCGTTTTTAGTAAAACTAACCAAATGCAATGCACTGAGTTACATCCGTTTTTAATAAAACTAACCAAATGCAATACACTGAGTTACATCCGTTTTTAATAAAACTAGCCAAATGCAATGCACTGAGTTGTATCAGTTTCTAATAAAACTAACAAAATGCAATGCCCTGAGTTATATCCGTTTTTAATAAAACTAACAAAATGCAATGCACTGAGTTACATCCGTTTTTAGTAAAACTAACCAAATGCAATGCACTGAGTTGTTTCAGTTTTTAATAAAACTAACCAAATGCAATGCACTGAGTTACATCCGTTTTTAATAAAACTAACCAAATGCAATGCATTGAGTTACATTCGTTTTTAATAAAACTAACCAAATGCAATGCATTGAGTTGTATCAGTTTTTAATAAAACTAACCAAATGCAATGCACTAAGTTACATCCGTTTTAAAAAAAAACTAACAAAATGCAATGCACTGAGTTACATCCGTTTTTAGTAAAACTAACCAAATGCAATGCACTGAGTTACATCCGTTTTTAATAAAACTAACCAAATGCAATACACTGAGTTACATCCGTTTTTAATAAAACTAACCAAATGCAATGCACTGAGTTGTATCAGTTTTTAATAAAACTAACCAAATGCAATGCACTGAGTTATATCTGTTTTTAATAAAACTAACAAAATGAAATGCACTGAGTTACATCCGTTTTTAGTAAAACTAACCAAATGCAATGCACTGAGTTGTATCAGTTTTTAATAAAACTAACCAAATGCAATGCACTGAGTTGTATCAGTTTTTAATAAAACTAACCAAATGCAATGCACTGAGTTGTATCAGTTTTTAATAAAACTAACCAAATGCAATGCACTGAGTTATATCTGTTTTTAATAAAACTAACAAAATGAAATGCACTGAGTTACATCCCTTTTTAATAAAACTAACCAAATGCAATGCACTGAGTTATACCTGTTTTTAATAAAACTAACAAAATGAAATGCACTGAGTTACATCCCTTTTTAATAAAACTAACCAAATGCAATGCACTGAGTTATATCCGTTTTTAATAAAACTAACCAAATGCAATACACTGAGTTATATCTGTTTTTAATGAAACTAACAAAATGCAATGCACTGAGTTACATCCGTTTTTAGTAAAACTAACCAAATGCAATGCACTGAGTTGTATCAGTTTTTAATAAAACTAGCCAAATGCAATGCACTGAGTTGTATCAGTTTTTAATAAAACTAACAAAATGCAATGCACTGAGTTATATCCGTTTTTAATAAAACTAACAAAATGCAATGCACTGAGTTACATCCGTTTTTAGTAAAACTAACCAAATGCAATGCACTGAGTTGTTTCAGTTTTTAATAAAACTAACCAAATGCAATGCACTGAGTTACATCCGTTTTTAATAAAACTAACCAAATGCAATGCATTGAGTTACATCCGTTTTTAATAAAACTAACCAAATGCAATGCATTGAGTTGTATCAGTTTTTAATAAAACTAACCAAATGCAATGCACTGAGCTACATCCGTTTTTAGTAAAACTAACCAAATCCAATGCACTGAGTTACTTCCGTTTTTAATAAAACTAACCAAATGCAATGCACTGAGTTACATCCGTTTTTTATAAAACTAGCCAAATGCAATGCACTGAGTTGTATCAGTTTTTAATAAAACTAACAAAATGCAATGCACTGAGTTATATCCGTTTTTAATAAAACTAACAAAATGCAATGCACTGAGTTACATCCGTTTTTAGTAAAACTAACCAAATGCAATGCACTGAGTTGTTTCAGTTTTTAATAAAACTAACCAAATGCAATGCACTGAGTTACATCCGTTTTTAGTAAAACTAACCAAATGCAATGCATTGAGTTACATCCGTTTTTAATAAAACTAACCAAATGCAATGCATTGAGTTGTATCAGTTTTTAATAAAACTAACAAAATGCAATGCACTGAGTTACATCCGTTTTTAGTAAAACTAACCAAATGCAATGCACTGAGTTACATCCGTTTTTAATAAAACTAACCAAATGCAATACACTGAGTTACATCCGTTTTTAATAAAACTAGCCAAATGCAATGCACTGAGTTGTATCAGTTTTTGATAAAACTAACAAAATGCAATGCCCTGAGTTATATCCGTTTTTAATAAAACTAACAAAATGCAATGCACTGAGTTACATCCGTTTTTAGTAAAACTAACCAAATGCAATGCACTGAGTTGTTTCAGTTTTTAATAAAACTAACCAAATGCAATGCACTAAGTTACATCCGTTTTTAAAAAAAACTAACAAAATGCAATGCACTGAGTTACATCCGTTTTTAGTAAAACTAACCAAATGCAATGCACTGAGTTACATCCGTTTTTAATAAAACTAACCAAATGCAATACACTGAGTTACATCCGTTTTTAATAAAACTAACCAAATGCAATGCACTGAGTTGTATCAGTTTTTAATAAAACTAACCAAATGCAATGCACTGAGTTATATCTGTTTTTAATAAAACTAACAAAATGAAATGCACTGAGTTACATCCGTTTTTAGTAAAACTAACCAAATGCAATGCACTGAGTTGTATCAGTTTTTAATAAAACTAACCAAATGCAATGCACTGAGTTGTATCAGTTTTTAATAAAACTAACCAAATGCAATGCACTGAGTTGTATCAGTTTTTAATAAAACTAACCAAATGCAATGCACTGAGTTATATCTGTTTTTAATAAAACTAACAAAATGAAATGCACTGAGTTACATCCCTTTTTAATAAAACTAACCAAATGCAATGCACTGAGTTATACCTGTTTTTAATAAAACTAACAAAATGAAATGCACTGAGTTACATCCCTTTTTAATAAAACTAACCAAATGCAATGCACTGAGTTATATCCGTTTTTAATAAAACTAACCAAATGCAATACACTGAGTTATATCTGTTTTTAATGAAACTAACAAAATGCAATGCACTGAGTTACATCCGTTTTTAGTAAAACTAACCAAATGCAATGCACTGAGTTGTATCAGTTTTTAATAAAACTAACCAAATGCAATGCACTGAGTTGTTTCAGTTTTTAATAAAACTAACCAAATGCAATGCACTGAGTTACATCCGTTTTTAATAAAACTAACCAAATGCAATGCACTGAGTTGTTTCAGTTTTTAATAAAACTAACCAAATGCAATGCACTAAGTTACATCCGCTTTTAAAAAAACTAACCAAATGCAATGCACTGAGTTATATCTGTTTTTAATAAAACTAACAAAATGCAATGCACTGAGTTACATCCGTTTTTAGTAAAACTAACCAAATGCAATGCACTGAGTTGTATCAGTTTTAAATAAAACTAACCAAATGCAATGCACTGAGTTGTATCAGTTTTTAATAAAACTAACCAAATGCAATGCACTGAGTTACATCCGTTTTTAGTAAAACTAACCAAATGCAATGCACTGAGTTGAATCAGTTTTTAATAAAACTAACAAAATGCAATGCACTGAGTTACATCCGTTTTTAGTAAAACTAACCAAATGCAATGCACTGAGTTACATCCGTTTTTAATAAAACTAACCAAATGCAATACACTGAGTTACATCCGTTTTTAATAAAACTAGCCAAATGCAATGCACTGAGTTGTATCAGTTTTTAACAAAACTAACAAAATGCAATGCACTGAGTTATATCCGTTTTTAATAAAACTAACAAAATGCAATGCACTGAGTTACATCCGTTTTTAGTAAAACTAACCAAATGCAATGCACTGAGTTGTTTCAGTTTTTAATAAAACTAACCAAATGCAATGCACTGAGTTACATCCGTTTTTAATAAAACTAACCAAATGCAATGCATTGAGTTACATCCGTTTTTAATAAAACTAACCAAATGCAATGCATTGAGTTGTATCAGTTTTTAATAAAACTAACCAAATGCAATGCACTAAGTTACATCCGTTTTTAAAAAAAACTAACAAAATGCAATGCACTGAGTTACATCCGTTTTTAGTAAAACTAACCAAATGCAATGCACTGAGTTACATCCGTTTTTAATAAAACTAACCAAATGCAATACACTGAGTTACATCCGTTTTTAATAAAACTAACCAAATGCAATGCACTGAGTTATATCCGTTTTTAATAAAACTAACCAAATGCAATACACTGAGTTATATCTGTTTTTAATGAAACTAACAAAATGCAATGCACTGAGTTACATCCGTTTTTAGTAAAACTAACCAAATGCAATGCACTGAGTTGTATCAGTTTTTAATAAAACTAACCAAATGCAATGCACTGAGTTGTATTAGTTTTTAATAAAACTAACCAAATGCAATGCACTGAGTTACATCCGTTTTTAATAAAACTAACCAAATGCAATGCACTGAGTTGTTTCAGTTTTTAATAAAACTAACCAAATGCAATGCACTAAGTTACATCCGCATTTAAAAAAACCAACCAAATGCAATGCACTGAGTTATATCTGTTTTTAATAAAACTAACAAAATGCAATGCACTGAGTTACATCCGTTTTTAGTAAAACTAACCAAATGCAATGCACTGAGTTGTATCAGTTTTAAATAAAACTAACCAAATGCAATGCACTGAGTTGTATCAGTTTTTAATAAAACTAACCAAATGCAATGCACTGAGTTACATCCGTTTTTAGTAAAACTAACCAAATGCAATGCACTGAGTTGTATCAGTTTTTAATAAAACTAACCAAATGCAATGCACTGAGTTATATCTGTTTTTAATAAAACTAACAAATTGCAATGCACTGAGTTACATCCGTTTTTAGTAAAACTAGCCAAATACAATGCACTGAGTTGTATCAGTTTTTAATAAAACTAACCAAATGCAATGCACTGAGTTATATCCGTTTTTAATAAAACTAACCAAATCCAATGCACTGAGTTACTTCCGTTTTTAATAAAACTAACCAAATGCAATGCACTGAGTTACATCCGTTTTTAATAAAACTAGCCAAATGCAATGCACTGAGTTGTATCAGTTTTTAATAAAACTAACCAAATGCAATGCACTGAGTTATATCCGTTTTTAATAAAACTAACCAAATGCAATACACTGAGTTATATCTGTTTTTAATAAAACTAACCAAATGCAATGCACTGAGTTGTATCAGTTTTTGATAAAACTAACCAAATGCAATGCACTGAGTTATATCTGTTTTTAATAAAACTAACCAAATGCAATGCACTGAGTTGTATCAGTTTTTAATAAAACTAACCAAATGCAATGCACTGAGTTATATCTGTTTTTAATAAAACTAACCAAATGCAATACACTGAGTTACATCCGTTTTTAATAAAACTAACCAAATGCAATGCACTGAGTTGTATCAGTTTTTAATAAAACTAACCAAATGCAATGCACTGAGTTGTATCAGTTTTTAATAAAACTAACCAAATGCAATGCACTGAGTTACATCCCTTTTTAATAAAACTAACAAAATGAAATGCACTGAGTTACATCCGTTTTTAATAAAACTAACCAAATGCAATGCATTGAGTTGTATCAGTTTTTAATAAAACTAACCAAATGCAATGCACTAAGTTACATCCGTTTTTAAAAAAAACTAACAAAATGCAATGCACTGAGTGTCATCCGTTTTTAGTAAAACTAACCAAATGCAATGCACTGAGTTATATCCGTTTTTAATAAAACTAACCAAATGCAATACACTGAGTTATATCTGTTTTTAATGAAACTAACAAAATGCAATGCACTGAGTTACATCCGTTTTTAGTAAAACTAACCAAATGCAATGCACTGAGTTGTATCAGTTTTTAATAAAACTAACCAAATGCAATGCACTGAGTTACATCCGTTTTTAATAAAACTAACCAAATGCAATGCACTGAGTTGTTTCAGTTTTTAATAAAACTAACCAAATGCAATGCACTAAGTTACATCCGCTTTTAAAAAAACCAACCAAATGTAATGCACTGAGTTATATCTGTTTTTAATAAAACTAACAAAATGCAATGCACTGAGTTACATCCGTTTTTAGTAAAACTAACCAAATGCAATGCACTGAGTTGTATCAGTTTTAAATAAAACTAACCAAATGCAATGCACTGAGTTGTATCAGTTTTTAATAAAGCTAACCAAATGCAATGCACTGAGTTACATCCGTTTTTAGTAAAACTAACCAAATGCAATGCACTGAGTTGTATCAGTTTTTAATAAAACTAACCAAATGCAATGCACTGAGTTATATCTGTTTTTAATAAAACTAACAAATTGCAATGCACTGAGTTACATCCGTTTTTAGTAAAACTAGCCAAATACAATGCACTGAGTTGTATCAGTTTTTAATAAAACTAACCAAATGCAATGCACTGAGTTATATCCGTTTTTAATAAAACTAACCAAATCCAATGCACTGAGTTACTTCCGTTTTTAATAAAACTAACCAAATGCAATGCACTGAGTTACATCCGTTTTTAATAAAACTAGCCAAATGCAATGCACTGAGTTGTATCAGTTTTTAATAAAACTAACCAAATGCAATGCACTGAGTTGTATCAGTTTTTAATAAAACTAACCAAATGCAATACACTGAGTTATATCTGTTTTTAATAAAACTAACCAAATGCAATGCACTGAGTTGTATCAGTTTTTAATAAAACTAACCAAATGCAATGCACTGAGTTATATCTGTTTTTAATAAAACTAACCAAATGCAATACACTGAGTTACATCCGTTTTTAATAAAACTAACCAAATGCAATGCACTGAGTTGTATCAGTTTTTAATAAAACTAACCAAATGCAATGCACTGAGTTATATCTGTTTTTAATAAAACTAACAAAATGAAATGCACTGAGTTACATCCGTTTTTAATAAAACTAACAAAATGAAATGCACTGAGTTACATCCCTTTTTAATAAAACTAACCAAATGCAATGCACTGAGTTTTATCAGTTTTTAATAAAACTAACCAAATGCAATGCACTGAG
This sequence comes from Ceratitis rosa, assembly GCA_037013455.1. Taxonomy (NCBI): domain Eukaryota; kingdom Metazoa; phylum Arthropoda; class Insecta; order Diptera; family Tephritidae; genus Ceratitis; species Ceratitis rosa. The sequence goes on along the minus strand of JAWMAG010000209.1, from coordinate 66,222 downwards.
TTACATCCCTTTTTAATAAAACTAACAAAATGAAATGCACTGAGTTACATCCCTTTTTAATAAAACTAACCAAATGCAATGCATTGAGTTACATCCGTTTTTAATAAAACTAACCAAATGCAATGCATTGAGTTGTATCAGTTTTTAATAAAACTAACCAAATGCAATGCACTAAGTTACATCCGTTTTTAAAAAAAACTAACAAAATGCAATGCACTGAGTTACATCCGTTTTTAGTAAAACTAACCAAATGCAATGCACTGAGTTACATCCGTTTTTAATAAAACTAACCAAATGCAATACACTGAGTTACATCCGTTTTTAATAAAACTAACCAAATGCAATGCACTGAGTTGTATCAGTTTTTAATAAAACTAACCAAATGCAATGCACTGAGTTATATCTGTTTTTAATGAAACTAACAAAATGCAATGCACTGAGTTACATCCGTTTTTAGTAAAACTAACCAAATGCAATGCACTGAGTTGTATCAGTTTTTAATAAAACTAACCAAATGCAATGCACTGAGTTGTTTCAGTTTTTAATAAAACTAACCAAATGCAATGCACTGAGTTACATCCGTTTTTAATAAAACTAACCAAATGCAATGCACTGAGTTACATCCGTTTTTAATAAAACTAGCCAAATGCAATGCACTGAGTTGTATCAGTTTTTAATAAAACTAACCAAATGCAATGCACTGAGTTGTATCAGTTTTAAATAAAACTAACCAAATGCAATGCACTGAGTTGTATCAGTTTTTAATAAAACTAACCAAATGCAATGCACTGAGTTACATCCGTTTTTAATAAAACTAACCAAATGCAATGCACTGAGTTGTATCAGTTTTTAATAAAACTAACCAAATGCAATGCACTGAGTTACATCCGTTTTTAATAAAACTAACCAAATGCAATGCACTGAGTTGTATCAGTTTTTAATAAAACTAACCAAATGCAATGCACTGAGTTATATCTGTTTTTAATAAAACTAACAAAATGAAATGCACTGAGTTACATCCGTTTTTAATAAAACTAACAAAATGAAATGCACTGAGTTACATCCCTTTTTAATAAAACTAACCAAATGCAATGCACTGAGTTTTATCAGTTTTTAATTAAACTAACCAAATGCAATGCACTGAGTTACATCCCTTTTTAATAAAACTAACAAAATGAAATGCACTGAGTTACATCCCTTTTTAATAAAACTAACCAAATGCAATGCATTGAGTTACATCCGTTTTTAATAAAACTAACCAAATGCAATGCATTGAGTTGTATCAGTTTTTAATAAAACTAACCAAATGCAATGCACTAAGTTACATCCGTTTTTAAAAAAAACTAACAAAATGCAATGCACTGAGTTACATCCGTTTTTAGTAAAACTAACCAAATGCAATGCACTGAGTTACATCCGTTTTTAATAAAACTAACCAAATGCAATACACTGAGTTACATCCGTTTTTAATAAAACTAACCAAATGCAATGCACTGAGTTGTATCAGTTTTTAATAAAACTAACCAAATGCAATGCACTGAGTTATATCTGTTTTTAATGAAACTAACAAAATGCAATGCACTGAGTTACATCCGTTTTTAGTAAAACTAACCAAATGCAATGCACTGAGTTGTATCAGTTTTTAATAAAACTAACCAAATGCAATGCACTGAGTTGTTTCAGTTTTTAATAAAACTAACCAAATGCAATGCACTGAGTTACATCCGTTTTTAATAAAACTAACCAAATGCAATGCACTGAGTTGTTTCAGTTTTTAATAAAACTAACCAAATGCAATGCACTAAGTTACATCCGCTTTTAAAAAAACCAACCAAATGCAATGCACTGAGTTATATCTGTTTTTAATAAAACTAACAAAATGCAATGCACTGAGTTACATCCGTTTTTAGTAAAACTAACCAAATGCAATGCACTGAGTTGTATCAGTTTTAAATAAAACTAACCAAATGCAATGCACTGAGTTGTATCAGTTTTTAATAAAACTAACCAAATGCAATGCACTGAGTTACATCCGTTTTTAGTAAAACTAACTAAATGCAATGCACTGAGTTGTATCAGTTTTTAATAAAACTAACCAAATGCAATGCACTGAGTTATATCTGTTTTTAATAAAACTAACAAATTGCAATGCACTGAGTTACATCCGTTTTTAGTAAAACTAGCCAAATACAATGCACTGAGTTGTATCAGTTTTTAATAAAACTAACCAAATGCAATGCACTTATATCCGTTTTTAATAAAACTAACCAAATCCAATCCACTGAGTTACTTCCGTTTTTAATAAAACTAACCAAATGCAATGCACTGAGTTACATCCGTTTTTAATAAAACTAGCCAAATGCAATGCACTGAGTTGTATCAGTTTTTAACAAAACTAACCAAATGCAATGCACTGAGTTATATCCGTTTTTAATAAAACTAACCAAATGCAATACACTGAGTTATATCTGTTTTTAATAAAACTAACCAAATGCAATGCACTGAGTTGTATCAGTTTTTAATAAAACTAACCAAATGCAATGCACTAAGTTATATCTGTTTTTAATAAAACTAACCAAATGCAATGCACTGAGTTGTATCAGTTTTTAATAAAACTAACCAAATGCAATGCACTGAGTTATATCTGTTTTTAATAAAACTAACCAAATGCAATACACTGAGTTACATCCGTTTTTAATAAAACTAAACAAATGCAATGCACTGAGTTGTATCAGTTTTTAATAAAACTAACCAAATGCAATGCACTGAGTTATATCTGTTTTTAATAAAACTAACAAAATGAAATGCACTGAGTTACATCCGTTTTTAATAAAACTAACAAAATGAAATGCACTGAGTTACATCCCTTTTTAATAAAACTAACCAAATGCAATGCACTGAGTTGTATCAGTTTTTAATAAAACTAACCAAATGCAATGCACTGAGTTACATCCCTTTTTAATAAAACTAACAAAATGAAATGCACTGAGTTACATCCCTTTTTAATAAAACTAACCAAATGCAATGCATTGAGTTACATCCGTTTTTAATAAAACTAACCAAATGCAATGCATTGAGTTGTATCAGTTTTTAATAAAACTAACCAAATGCAATGCACTAAGTTACATCCGTTTTTAAAAAAAACTAACAAAATGCAATGCACTGAGTTACATCCGTTTTTAGTAAAACTAACCAAATGCAATGCACTGAGTTACATCCGTTTTTAATAAAACTAACCAAATGCAATACACTGAGTTACATCCGTTTTTAATAAAACTAACCAAATGCAATGCACTGAGTTGTATCAGTTTTTAATAAAACTAACCAAATGCAATGCACTGAGTTATATCTGTTTTTAATAAAACTAACAAAATGAAATGCACTGAGTTACATCCGTTTTTAGTAAAACTAACCAAATGCAATGCACTGAGTTGTATCAGTTTTTAATAAAACTAACCAAATGCAATGCACTGAGTTGTATCAGTTTTTAATAAAACTAACCAAATGCAATGCACTAAGGTGTATCAGTTTTTAATAAAACTAACCAACTGCAATGCACTGAGTTATATCTGTTTTTAATAAAACTAACAAAATGAAATGCACTGAGTTACATCCCTTTTTAATAAAACTAACCAAATGCAATGCACTGAGTTATACCTGTTTTTAATAAAACTAACAAAATGAAATGCACTGAGTTACATCCCTTTTTAATAAAACTAACCAAATGCAATGCACTGAGTTATATCCGTTTTTAATAAAACTAACCAAATGCAATACACTGAGTTATATCTGTTTTTAATGAAACTAACAAAATGCAATGCACTGAGTTACATCCGTTTTTAGTAAAACTAACCAAATGCAATGCACTGAGTTGTATCAGTTTTTAATAAAACTAACCAAATGCAATGCACTGAGTTGTTTCAGTTTTTAATAAAACTAACCAAATGCAATGCACTGAGTTACATCCGTTTTTAATAAAACTAACCAAATGCAATGCACTGAGTTGTTTCAGTTTTTAATAAAACTAACCAAATGCAATGCACTAAGTTACATCCGCTTTTAAAAAAACTAACCAAATGCAATGCACTGAGTTATATCTGTTTTTAATAAAACTAACAAAATGCAATGCACTGAGTTACATCCGTTTTTAGTAAAACTAACCAAATGCAATGCACTGAGTTGTATCAGTTTTAAATAAAACTAACCAAATGCAATGCACTGAGTTGTATCAGTTTTTAATAAAACTAACCAAATGCAATGCACTGAGTTACATCCGTTTTTAGTAAAACTAACCAAATGCAATGCACTGAGTTGTATCAGTTTTTAATAAAACTAACCAAATGCAATGCACTGAGTTATATCTGTTTTTAATAAAACTAACAAATTGCAATGCACTGAGTTACATCCGTTTTTAGTAAAACTAGCCAAATACAATGCACTGAGTTGTATCAGTTTTTAATAAAACTAACCAAATGCAATGCACTGAGTTATATCCGTTTTTAATAAAACTAACCAAATCCAATGCACTGAGTTACTTCCGTTTTTAATAAAACTAACCAAATGCAATGCACTGAGTTACATCCGTTTTTAATAAAACTAGCCAAATGCAATGCACTGAGTTGTATCAGTTTTTAATAAAACTAACCAAATGCAATGCACTGAGTTATATCCGTTTTTAATAAAACTAACCAAATGCAATGCACTGAGTTATATCTGTTTTTAATAAAACTAACCAAATGCAATGCACTGAGTTGTATCAGTTTTTAATAAAACTAACCAAATGCAATGCACTGAGTTATATCTGTTTTTAATAAAACTAACCAAATGCAATGCATTGAGTTGTATCAGTTTTTAATAAAACTAACCAAATGCAATGCACTAAGTTACATCCGTTTTTAAAAAAAACTAACAAAATGCAATGCACTGAGTTACATCCGTTTTTAGTAAAACTAACCAAATGCAATGCACTGAGTTACATCCGTTTTTAATAAAACTAACCAAATGCAATACACTGAGTTGTATCAGTTTTTAATAAAACTAACCAAATGCAATGCACTGAGTTGTATCAGTTTTTAATAAAACTAACCAAATGCAATGCACTGAGTTATATCTGTTTTTAATAAAACTAACAAAATGAAATGCACTGAGTTACATCCGTTTTTAGTAAAACTAACCAAATGCAATGCACTGAGTTGTATCAGTTTTTAATAAAACTAACCAAATGCAATGCACTGAGTTGTATCAGTTTTTAATAAAACTAACCAAATGCAATGCACTGAGTTGTATCAGTTTTTAATAAAACTAACCAAATGCAATGCACTGAGTTATATCTGTTTTTAATAAAACTAACAAAATGAAATGCACTGAGTTACATCCCTTTTTAATAAAACTAACCAAATGCAATGCACTGAGTTATACCTGTTTTTAATAAAACTAACAAAATGAAATGCACTGAGTTACATCCCTTTTTAATAAAACTAACCAAATGCAATGCACTGAGTTATATCCGTTTTTAATAAAACTAACCAAATGCAATGCACTGAGTTACATCCGTTTTTAATAAAACTAACCAAATGCAATGCACTGAGTTGTTTCAGTTTTTAATAAAACTAACCAAATGCAATGCACTAAGTTACATCCGCTTTTAAAAAAACTAACCAAATGCAATGCACTGAGTTATATCTGTTTTTAATAAAACTAACAAAATGCAATGCACTGAGTTACATCCGTTTTTAGTAAAACTAACCAAATGCAATGCACTGAGTTGTATCAGTTTTAAATAAAACTAACCAAATGCAATGCACTGAGTTGTATCAGTTTTTAATAAAACTAACCAAATGCAATGCACTGAGTTACATCCGTTTTTAGTAAAACTAACCAAATGCAATGCACTGAGTTGTATCAGTTTTTAATAAAACTAACCAAATGCAATGCACTGAGTTATATCTGTTTTTAATAAAACTAACAAATTGCAATGCACTGAGTTACATCCGTTTTTAGTAAAACTAGCCAATTACAATGCACTGAGTTGTATCAGTTTTTAATAAAACTAACCAAATGCAATGCACTGAGTTATATCCGTTTTTAATAAAACTAACCAAATCCAATGCACTGAGTTACTTCCGTTTTTAATAAAACTAACCAAATGCAATGCACTGAGTTACATCCGTTTTTAATAAAACTAGCCAAATGCAATGCACTGAGTTGTATCAGTTTTTAATAAAACTAACCAAATGCAATGCACTGAGTTATATCCGTTTTTAATAAAACTAACCAAATGCAATGCACTGAGTTATATCTGTTTTTAATAAAACTAACCAAATGCAATGCACTGAGTTGTATCAGTTTTTAATAAAACTAACCAAATGCAATGCACTGAGTTATATCTGTTTTTAATAAAACTAACCAAATGCAATGCATTGAGTTGTATCAGTTTTTAATAAAACTAACCAAATGCAATGCACTAAGTTACATCCGTTTTTAAAAAAAACTAACAAAATGCAATGCACTGAGTTACATCCGTTTTTAGTAAAACTAACCAAATGCAATGCACTGAGTTACATCCGTTTTTAATAAAACTAACCAAATGCAATACACTGAGTTACATCCGTTTTTAATAAAACTAACCAAATGCAATGCACTGAGTTGTATCAGTTTTTAATAAAACTAACCAAATGCAATGCACTGAGTTATATCTGTTTTTAATAAAACTAACAAAATGAAATGCACTGAGTTACATCCGTTTTTAGTAAAACTAACCAAATGCAATGCACTGAGTTGTATCAGTTTTTAATAAAACTAACCAAATGCAATGCACTGAGTTGTATCAGTTTTTAATAAAACTAACCAAATGCAATGCACTGAGTTGTATCAGTTTTTAATAAAACTAACCAAATGCAATGCACTGAGTTATATCTGTTTTTAATAAAACTAACAAAATGAAATGCACTGAGTTACATCCCTTTTTAATAAAACTAACCAAATGCAATGCACTGAGTTATACCTGTTTTTAATAAAACTAACAAAATGAAATGCACTGAGTTACATCCCTTTTTAATAAAACTAACCAAATGCAATGCACTGAGTTATATCCGTTTTTAATAAAACTAACCAAATGCAATACACTGAGTTATATCTGTTTTTAATGAAACTAACAAAATGCAATGCACTGAGTTACATCCGTTTTTAGTAAAACTAACCAAATGCAATGCACTGAGTTGTATCAGTTTTTAATAAAACTAACCAAATGCAATGCACTGAGTTGTTTCAGTTTTTAATAAAACTAACCAAATGCAATGCACTGAGTTACATCCGTTTTTAATAAAACTAACCAAATGCAATGCACTGAGTTGTTTCAGTTTTTAATAAAACTAACCAAATGCAATGCACTAAGTTACATCCGCTTTTAAAAAAACTAACCAAATGCAATGCACTGAGTTATATCTGTTTTTAATAAAACTAACAAAATGCAATGCACTGAGTTACATCCGTTTTTAGTAAAACTAACCAAATGCAATGCACTGAGTTGTATCAGTTTTAAATAAAACTAACCAAATGCAATGCACTGAGTTGTATCAGTTTTTAATAAAACTAACCAAATGCAATGCACTGAGTTACATCCGTTTTTAGTAAAACTAACCAAATGCAATGCACTGAGTTGTATCAGTTTTTAATAAAACTAACCAAATGCAATGCACTGAGTTATATCTGTTTTTAATAAAACTAACAAATTGCAATGCACTGAGTTACATCCGTTTTTAGTAAAACTAGCCAAATACAATGCACTGAGTTGTATCAGTTTTTAATAAAACTAACCAAATTCAATGCACTGAGTTATATCCGTTTTTAATAAAACTAACCAAATGCAATGCACTGAGTTGTATCAGTTTTTAATAAAACTAACCAAATGCAATGCACTGAGTTATATCTGTTTTTAATAAAACTAACAAAATGAAATGCACTGAGTTACATCCCTTTTTAATAAAACTAACCAAATGCAATGCACTGAGTTATACCTGTTTTTAATAAAACTAACAAAATGAAATGCACTGAGTTACATCCCTTTTTAATAAAACTAACCAAATGCAATGCACTGAGTTATATCCGTTTTTAATAAAACTAACCAAATGCAATACACTGAGTTATATCTGTTTTTAATGAAACTAACAAAATGCAATGCACTGAGTTACATCCGTTTTTAGTAAAACTAACCAAATGCAATGCACTGAGTTGTATCAGTTTTTAATAAAACTAACCAAATGCAATGCACTGAGTTGTTTCAGTTTTTAATAAAACTAACCAAATGCAATGCACTGAGTTACATCCGTTTTTAATAAAACTAACCAAATGCAATGCACTGAGTTGTTTCAGTTTTTAATAAAACTAACCAAATGCAATGCACTAAGTTACATCCGCTTTTAAAAAAACTAACCAAATGCAATGCACTGAGTTATATCTGTTTTTAATAAAACTAACAAAATGCAATGCACTGAGTTACATCCGTTTTTAGTAAAACTAACCAAATGCAATGCACTGAGTTGTATCAGTTTTAAATAAAACTAACCAAATGCAATGCACTGAGTTGTATCAGTTTTTAATAAAACTAACCAAATGCAATGCACTGAGTTACATCCGTTTTTAGTAAAACTAACCAAATGCAATGCACTGAGTTGTATCAGTTTTTAATAAAACTAACCAAATGCAATGCACTGAGTTATATCTGTTTTTAATAAAACTAACAAATTGCAATGCACTGAGTTACATCCGTTTTTAGTAAAACTAGCCAAATACAATGCACTGAGTTGTATCAGTTTTTAATAAAACTAACCAAATTCAATGCACTGAGTTATATCCGTTTTTAATAAAACTAACCAAATCCAATGCACTGAGTTACTTCCGTTTTTAATAAAACTAACCAAATGCAATGCACTGAGTTACATCCGTTTTTAATAAAACTAGCCAAATGCAATGCACTGAGTTGTATCAGTTTTTAATAAAACTAACCAAATGCAATGCACTGAGTTATATCCGTTTTTAATAAAACTAACCAAATGCAATGCACTGAGTTATATCTGTTTTTAGTAAAACTAACCAAATGCAATGCACTGAGTTGTTTCAGTTTTTAATAAAACTAACCAAATGCAATGCACTGAGTTACATCCGTTTTTAATAAAACTAACCAAATGCAATGCATTGAGTTGTATCAGTTTTTAATAAAACTAACCAAATGCAATGCACTAAGTTACATCCGTTTTTAAAAAAACTAACCAAATGCAATGCACTGAGTTATATCTGTTTTTAATAAAACTAACAAACTGCAATGCACTGAGTTACATCCGTTTTTAGTAAAACTAACCAAATGCAATGCACTGAGTTGTTTCAGTTTTTAATAAAACTAACCAAATGCAATGCACTGAGTTACATCCGTTTTTAATAAAACTAACCAAATGCAATGCATTGAGTTGTATCAGTTTATAATAAAACTAACCAAATGCAATGCACTAAGTTACATCCTTTTTTAAAAAAACTAACCAAATGCAATGCACTGAGTTATATCTGTTTTTAATAAAACTAACAAACTGCAATGCACTGAGTTACATCCGTTTTTAGTAAAACTAACCAAATGCAATGCACTGAGTTGTATCAGTTTTTAATAAAACTAACCAAATGCAATGCACTGAGTTATATCCGTTTTTAATAAAACTAACCAAATGCAATGCACTGAGTTGTATCAGTTTTTAATAAAACTAACAAAATGCAATGCACCGAGTTATATCCGTTTTTAATAAAACTAACAAAATGCAATGCACTGAGTTACATCCGTTTTTAGTAAAACTAACCAAATGCAATGCACTGAGTTGTTTCAGTTTTTAATAAAACTAACCAAATGCAATGCACTGAGTTACATCCGTTTTTAGTAAAACTAACCAAATGCAATGCATTGAGTTACATCCGTTTTTAATAAAACTAACCAAATGCAATGCATTGAGTTGTATCAGTTTTTAATAAAACTAACAAAATGCTATGCACTGAGTTACATCCGTTTTTAGTAAAACTAACCAAATGCAATGCACTGAGTTACATCCGTTTTTAATAAAACTAACCAAATGCAATACACTGAGTTACATCCGTTTTTAATAAAACTAGCCAAATGCAATGCACTGAGTTGTATCAGTTTTTAATAAAACTAACAAAATGCAATGCACTGAGTTATATCCGTTTTTAATAAAACTAACAAAATGCAATGCACTGAGTTACATCCGTTTTTAGTAAAACTAACCAAATGCAATGCACTGAGTTGTATCAGTTTTAAATAAAACTAACCAAATGCAATGCACTGAGTTACATCCGTTTTTAATAAAACTAACAAAATGCAATGCACTGAGTTACATCCGTTTTTAGTAAAACTAACCAAATGCAATGCACTGAGTTGTATCAGTTTTTAATAAAACTAACCAAATGCAATGCACTGAGTTGTATCAGTTTTAAATAAAACTAACCAAATGCAATGCACTGAGTTATATCCGTTTTTAATAAAACTAACCAAATGCAATGCACTGAGTTATATCCGTTTTTAATAAAATTAACCAAATGCAATACACTGAGTTATATCTGTTTTTAATAAAACTAACAAAATGCAATGCACTGAGTTACATCCGTTTTTAGTAAAACTAACCAAATGCAATGCACTGAGTTGTATCAGTTTTAAATAAAACTAACCAAATGCAATGCACTGAGTTACATCCGTTTTTAATAAAACTAACAAAATGCAATGCACTGAGTTACATCCGTTTTTAGTAAAACTAACCAAATGCAATGCACTGAGTTGTTTCAGTTTTTAATAAAACTAACCAAATGCAATGCACTGAGTTACATCCGTTTTTAATAAAACTAACCAAATGCAATGCATTGAGTTGTATCAGTTTTTAATAAAACTAACCAAATGCAATGCACTAAGTTACATCCGTTTTTAAAAAAACTAACCAAATGCAATGCACTGAGTTATATCTGTTTTTAATAAAACTAACAAAATGCAATGCACTGAGTTACATCCGTTTTTAGTAAAACTAACCAAATGCAATGCACTGAGTTGTATCAGTTTTTAATAAAACTAACCAAATGCAATGCACTGAGTTATATCCGTTTTTAATAAAACTAACCAAATGCAATGCACTGAGTTGTATCAGTTTTTAATAAAACTAACCAAATGCAATGCACTGAGTTATATCCGTTTTTAATAAAACTAACCAAATCCAATGCACTGAGTTACTTCCGTTTTTAATAAAACTAACCAAATGCAATGCACTGAGTTACATCCGTTTTTTATAAAACTAGCCAAATGCAATGCACTGAGTTGTATCAGTTTTTAATAAAACTAACAAAATGCAATGCACTGAGTTATATCCGTTTTTAATAAAACTAACAAAATGCAATGCACTGAGTTACATCCGTTTTTAGTAAAACTAACCAAATGCAATGCACTGAGTTGTTTCAGTTTTTAATAAAACTAACCAAATGCAATGCACTGAGTTACATCCGTTTTTAGTAAAACTAACCAAATGCAATGCATTGAGTTACATCCGTTTTTAATAAAACTAACCAAATGCAATGCATTGAGTTGTATCAGTTTTTAATAAAACTAACCAAATGCAATGCACTGAGTTACATCCGTTTTTAATAAAACTAACCAAATGCAATGCATTGAGTTGTATCAGTTTTTAATAAAACTAACCAAATGCAATGCACTAAGTTACATCCGTTTTTAAAAAAACTAACCAAATGCAATGCACTGAGTTATATCTGTTTTTAATAAAACTAACAAACTGCAATGCACTGAGTTACATCCGTTTTTAGTAAAACTAACCAAATGCAATGCACTGAGTTGTTTCAGTTTTTAATAAAACTAACCAAATGCAATGCACTGAGTTACATCCGTTTTTAATAAAACTAACCAAATGCAATGCATTGAGTTGTATCAGTTTATAATAAAACTAACCAAATGCAATGCACTAAGTTACATCCTTTTTTAAAAAAACTAACCAAATGCAATGCACTGAGTTATATCTGTTTTTAATAAAACTAACAAACTGCAATGCACTGAGTTACATCCGTTTTTAGTAAAACTAACCAAATGCAATGCACTGAGTTGTATCAGTTTTTAATAAAACTAACCAAATGCAATGCACTGAGTTATATCCGTTTTTAATAAAACTAACCAAATGCAATGCACTGAGTTGTATCAGTTTTTAATAAAACTAACAAAATGCAATGCACCGAGTTATATCCGTTTTTAATAAAACTAACAAAATGCAATGCACTGAGTTACATCCGTTTTTAGTAAAACTAACCAAATGCAATGCACTGAGTTGTTTCAGTTTTTAATAAAACTAACCAAATGCAATGCACTGAGTTACATCCGTTTTTAGTAAAACTAACCAAATGCAATGCATTGAGTTACATCCGTTTTTAATAAAACTAACCAAATGCAATGCATTGAGTTGTATCAGTTTTTAATAAAACTAACAAAATGCTATGCACTGAGTTACATCCGTTTTTAGTAAAACTAACCAAATGCAATGCACTGAGTTACATCCGTTTTTAATAAAACTAACCAAATGCAATACACTGAGTTACATCCGTTTTTAATAAAACTAGCCAAATGCAATGCACTGAGTTGTATCAGTTTTTAATAAAACTAACAAAATGCAATGCACTGAGTTATATCCGTTTTTAATAAAACTAACAAAATGCAATGCACTGAGTTACATCCGTTTTTAGTAAAACTAACCAAATGCAATGCACTGAGTTGTATCAGTTTTAAATAAAACTAACCAAATGCAATGCACTGAGTTACATCCGTTTTTAATAAAACTAACAAAATGCAATGCACTGAGTTACATCCGTTTTTAGTAAAACTAACCAAATGCAATGCACTGAGTTGTATCAGTTTTTAATAAAACTAACCAAATGCAATGCACTGAGTTGTATCAGTTTTAAATAAAACTAACCAAATGCAATGCACTGAGTTATATCCGTTTTTAATAAAACTAACCAAATGCAATGCACTGAGTTATATCCGTTTTTAATAAAATTAACCAAATGCAATACACTGAGTTATATCTGTTTTTAATAAAACTAACAAAATGCAATGCACTGAGTTACATCCGTTTTTAGTAAAACTAACCAAATGCAATGCACTGAGTTGTATCAGTTTTAAATAAAACTAACCAAATGCAATGCACTGAGTTACATCCGTTTTTAATAAAACTAACAAAATGCAATGCACTGAGTTACATCCGTTTTTAGTAAAACTAACCAAATGCAATGCACTGAGTTGTTTCAGTTTTTAATAAAACTAACCAAATGCAATGCACTGAGTTACATCCGTTTTTAATAAAACTAACCAAATGCAATGCATTGAGTTGTATCAGTTTTTAATAAAACTAACCAAATGCAATGCACTAAGTTACATCCGTTTTTAAAAAAACTAACCAAATGCAATGCACTGAGTTATATCTGTTTTTAATAAAACTAACAAAATGCAATGCACTGAGTTACATCCGTTTTTAGTAAAACTAACCAAATGCAATGCACTGAGTTGTATCAGTTTTTAATAAAACTAACCAAATGCAATGCACTGAGTTATATCCGTTTTTAATAAAACTAACCAAATGCAATGCACTGAGTTGTATCAGTTTTTAATAAAACTAACCAAATGCAATGCACTGAGTTATATCCGTTTTTAATAAAACTAACCAAATCCAATGCACTGAGTTACTTCCGTTTTTAATAAAACTAACCAAATGCAATGCACTGAGTTACATCCGTTTTTTATAAAACTAGCCAAATGCAATGCACTGAGTTGTATCAGTTTTTAATAAAACTAACAAAATGCAATGCACTGAGTTATATCCGTTTTTAATAAAACTAACAAAATGCAATGCACTGAGTTACATCCGTTTTTAGTAAAACTAACCAAATGCAATGCACTGAGTTGTTTCAGTTTTTAATAAAACTAACCAAATGCAATGCACTGAGTTACATCCGTTTTTAGTAAAACTAACCAAATGCAATGCATTGAGTTACATCCGTTTTTAATAAAACTAACCAAATGCAATGCATTGAGTTGTATCAGTTTTTAATAAAACTAACAAAATGCAATGCACTGAGTTACATCCGTTTTTAGTAAAACTAACCAAATGCAATGCACTGAGTTACATCCGTTTTTAATAAAACTAACCAAATGCAATACACTGAGTTACATCCGTTTTTAATAAAACTAGCCAAATGCAATGCACTGAGTTGTATCAGTTTTTAATAAAACTAACAAAATGCAATGCACTGAGTTATATCCGTTTTTAATAAAACTAACCCAATGCAATGCACTGAGTTACATCCGTTTTTAGTAAAACTAACCAAATGCAATGCACTGAGTTACATCCGTTTTTAATAAAACTAACCAAATGCAATACACTGAGTTACATCCGTTTTTAATAAAACTAACCAAATGCAATGCACTGAGTTGTATCAGTTTTTAATAAAACTAACCAAATGCAATGCACTGAGTTATATCTGTTTTTAATAAAACTAACAAAATGAAATGCACTGAGTTACATCCGTTTTTAGTAAAACTAACCAAATGCAATGCACTGAGTTGTATCAGTTTTTAATAAAACTAACCAAATGCAATGCACTGAGTTGTATCAGTTTTTAATAAAACTAACCAAATGCAATGCACTGAGTTGTATCAGTTTTTAATAAAACTAACCAAATGCAATGCACTGAGTTATATCTGTTTTTAATAAAACTAACAAAATGAAATGCACTGAGTTACATCCCTTTTTAATAAAACTAACCAAATGCAATGCACTGAGTTATACCTGTTTTTAATAAAACTAACAAAATGAAATGCACTGAGTTACATCCCTTTTTAATAAAACTAACCAAATGCAATGCACTGAGTTATATCCGTTTTTAATAAAACTAACCAAATGCAATACACTGAGTTATATCTGTTTTTAATGAAACTAACAAAATGCAATGCACTGAGTTACATCCGTTTTTAGTAAAACTAACCAAATGCAATGCACTGAGTTGTATCAGTTTTTAATAAAACTAACCAAATGCAATGCACTGAGTTGTTTCAGTTTTTAATAAAACTAACCAAATGCAATGCACTGAGTTACATCCGTTTTTAATAAAACTAACCAAATGCAATGCACTGAGTTGTTTCAGTTTTTAATAAAACTAACCAAATGCAATGCACTAAGTTACATCCGCTTTTAAAAAAACTAACCAAATGCAATGCACTGAGTTATATCTGTTTTTAATAAAACTAACAAAATGCAATGCACTGAGTTACATCCGTTTTTAGTAAAACTAACCAAATGCAATGCACTGAGTTGTATCAGTTTTAAATAAAACTAACCAAATGCAATGCACTGAGTTGTATCAGTTTTTAATAAAACTAACCAAATGCAATGCACTGAGTTACATCCGTTTTTAGTAAAACTAACCAAATGCAAAGCACTGAGTTGTATCAGTTTTTAATAAAACTAACCAAATGCAATGCACTGAAATATATCTGTTTTTAATAAAACTAACAAATTGCAATGCACTGAGTTACATCTGTTTTTAATAAAACTAACAAAATGAAATGCACTGAGTTACATCCCTTTTTAATAAAACTAACCAAATGCAATGCACTGAGTTATATCCATTTTTAATAAAAGTAACCAAATGCAATGCACTGAGTTACATCCGTTTTTAATAAAACTAACCAAATGCAATGCACTGAGTTACTTCCGTTTTTAATAAAACTAACCAAATGCAATGCACTGAGTTATATCCGTTTTTAATAAAACTAACCAAATGCAATACACTGAGTTACATCCGTTTTTAATAAAACTAACCAAATGCAATGCACTGAGTTATATCTGTTTTTAATAAAACTAACCAAATGCAATGCACTGAGTTGTATCAGTTTTTAATAAAACTAACCAAATGCAATGCACTGAGTTATATCTGTTTTTAATAAAACTAACCAAATGCAATGCACTGAGTTGTATCAGTTTTTAATAAAACTAACCAAATGCAATGCACTGAGTTATATCTGTTTTTAATAAAACTAACCAAATGCAATGCACTGAGTTGTATCAGTTTTTAATAAAACTAACAAAATGCAATGCACTGAGTTATATCCGTTTTTAATAAAACTAACCAAATGCAATGCACTGAGTTATATCAGTTTTTAATAAAACTAACAAAGTGCAATGCACTGAGTTACATCCGGTTTTAATAAAACTAACCAAATGCAATGCACTGAGTTACATCCGTTTTTAGTAAAACTAACCAAATGCAATGCACTGAGTTGTATTAGTTTTTAATAAAACTAACAAACTGCAATGCACTGAGTTACATCTGTTTTTAGTAAAACTAACCAAATGCAATGCACTGAGTTACATCCATTTTTAGTAAAACTAACAAAATGCAATGCACTGAGTTACATCCGGTTTTAATAAAACTAACCAAATGCAATGCACTGAGTTGTATCAGTTTTAAATAAAACTAACAAAATGCAATGCACTGAGTTACATCCGTTTTTAGTAAAACTAACCAAATGCAATGCACTGAGTTGTATCAGTTTTTAATAAAACTAACAAAATGCAATGCACTGAGTTACATCCGTTTTTAGTAAAACTAACCAAATGCAATGCACTGAGTTACATCCGTTTTTAGTGAAACTAACAAAATGCAATGCACTGAGTTACATCCGGTTTTAATAAAACTAACCAAATGCAATGCACTGAGTTGTATCAGTTTTAAATAAAACTAACCAAATGCAATGCACTGAGTTATATCCGTTTTTAATAAAACTAACCAAATGCAATGCACTGAGTTGTATCAGTTTTAAATAAAACTAACCAAATGCAATGCACTGAGTTATATCCGTTTTTAATAAAACTATCCAAATGCAATAAACTGAGTTACATCCGTTTTTAATAAAACTAACCAAATGCAATGCACTGAGTTGTATCAGTTTTTAATAAAACTAACCAAATGCAATGCACTGAGTTATATCAGTTTTTAATAAAACTAACCAAATGCAATACACTGAGTTGTATCAGTTTTTAATAAAACTAACCAAATGCAATGCACTGAGTTATATCTGTTTTTAATAAAACTAACAAAATGAAATGCACTGAGTTACATCCCTTTTTAATAAAACTAACCAAATGCAATGCACTGAGTTATATCCATTTTTAATAAAAGTAACCAAATGCAATGCACTGAGTTACATCCGTTTTTAATAAAACTAACCAAATGCAATGCACTGAGTTACTTCCGTTTTTAATAAAACTAACCAAATGCAATGCACTGAGTTATATCCGTTTTTAATAAAACTAACCAAATGCAATACACTGAGTTACATCCGTTTTTAATAAAACTAACCAAATGCAATGCACTAAGTTATATCTGTTTTTAATAAAACTAACAAAATGCAATGCACTGAGTTACATCCGTTTTTAGTAAAACTAACCAAATGCAATGCGCTGAGTTGTATCAGTTTTTAATAAAACTAACCAAATGCAATGCACTGAGTTACATCCGTTTTTAATAAAACTAGCAAAATGCAATGCACTGAGTTACATCCGTTTTTAGTAAAACTAACCAAATGCAATGCACTGAGTTGTTTCAGTTTTTAATAAAACTAACCAAATGCAATGCACTGAGTTACATCCGTTTTTAATAAAACTAACCAAATGCAATGCATTGAGTTGTATCAGTTTTTAATAAAACTAACCAAATGCAATGCACTAAGTTACATCCGTTTTTAAAAAAACTAACCAAATACAATGCACTGAGTTATATCTGTTTTTAATAAAACTAACAAAATGCAATGCACTGAGTTACATCCGTTTTTAGTAAAACTAACCAAATGCAATGCACTGAGTTGTATCAGTTCTTAATAAAACTAACAAAATGCAATGCACTGAGTTATATCCGTTTTTAATAAAACTAACAAAATGCAATGCACTGAGTTACATCCGTTTTTAGTAAAACTAACCAAATGCAATGCACTGAGTTGTTTCAGTTTTTAATAAAACTAACCAAATGCAATGCACTGAGTTACATCCGTTTTTAATAAAACTAACCAAATGCAATGCATTGAGTTACATCCGTTTTTAATAAAACTAACCAAATGTAATGCATTGAGTTGTATCAGTTTTTAATAAAACTAACCAAATGCAATGCACTAAGTTACATCCGTTTTTAAAAAAAACTAACAAAATGCAATGCACTGAGTTACATCCGTTTTTAGTAAAACTAACCAAATGCAATGCACTGAGTTACATCCGTTTTTAATAAAACTAACCAAATGCAATACACTGAGTTACATCCGTTTTTAATAAAACTAACCAAATGCAATGCACTGAGTTGTATCAGTTTTTAATAAAACTAACCAAATGCAATGCACTGAGTTATATCTGTTTTTAATAAAACTAACAAAATGAAATGCACTGAGTTACATCCGTTTTTAGTAAAACTAACCAAATGCAATGCACTGAGTTGTATCAGTTTTTAATAAAACTAACCAAATGCAATGCACTGAGTTGTATCAGTTTTTAATAAAACTAACCAAATGCAATGCACTGAGTTGTATCAGTTTTTAATAAAACTAACCAAATGCAATGCACTGAGTTATATCTGTTTTTAATAAAACTAACAAAATGAAATGCACTGAGTTACATCCCTTTTTAATAAAACTAACCAAATGCAATGCACTGAGTTATACCTGTTTTTAATAAAACTAACAAAATGAAATGCACTGAGTTACATCCCTTTTTAATAAAACTAACCAAATGCAATGCACTGAGTTATATCCGTTTTTAATAAAACTAACCAAATCCAATGCACTGAGTTACTTCCGTTTTTAATAAAACTAACCAAATGCAATGCACTGAGTTACATCCGTTTTTAATAAAACTAGCCAAATGCAATGCACTGAGTTGTATCAGTTTTTAATAAAACTAACCAAATGCAATGCACTGAGTTATATCCGTTTTTAATAAAACTAACCAAATGCAATGCACTGAGTTATATCTGTTTTTAATAAAACTAACCAAATGCAATGCACTGAGTTGTATCAGTTTTTAATAAAACTAACCAAATGCAATGCACTGAGTTATATCTGTTTTTAATAAAACTAACCAAATGCAATGCACTGAGTTGTATCAGTTTTTAATAAAACTAACCAAATGCAATGCACTGAGTTATATCTGTTTTTAATAAAACTAACCAAATGCAATGCACTGAGTTGTATCAGTTTTTAATAAAACTAACAAAATGCAATGCACTGAGTTATATCCGTTTTTAATAAAACTAACCAAATGCAATGCACTGAGTTATATCAGTTTTTAATAAAACTAACAAAGTGCAATGCACTGAGTTACATCCGGTTTTAATAAAACTAACAAACTGCAATGCACTGAGTTACATCTGTTTTTAGTAAAACTAACCAAATGCAATGCACTGAGTTACATCCGTTTTTAGTAAAACTAACAAAATGCAATGCACTGAGTTACATCCGGTTTTAATAAAACTAACCAAATGCAATGCACTGAGTTGTATCAGTTTTAAATAAAACTAACAAAATGCAATGCACTGAGTTACATCCGTTTTTAGTAAAACTAACCAAATGTAATGCACTGAGTTGTATCAGTTTTTAATAAAACTAACAAAATGCAATGCACTGAGTTACATCCGTTTTTAGTAAAACTAACCAAATGCAATGCACTGAGTTACATCCGTTTTTAGTGAAACTAACAAAATGCAATGCACTGAGTTACATCCGGTTTTAATAAAACTAACCAAATGCAATGCACTGAGTTGTATCAGTTTTAAATAAAAGTAACCAAATGCAATGCACTGAGTTATATCCGTTTTTAATAAAACTAACCAAATGCAATGCACTGAGTTGTATCAGTTTTAAATAAAACTAACCAAATGCAATGCACTGAGTTATATCCGTTTTTAATAAAACTAACCAAATGCAATAAACTGAGTTACATCCGTTTTTAATAAAACTAACCAAATGCAATGCACTGAGTTGTATCAGTTTTTAATAAAACTAACCAAATGCAATGCACTGAGTTATATCAGTTTTTAATAAAACTAACCAAATGCAATACACTGAGTTGTATCAGTTTTTAATAAAACTAACCAAATGCAATGCACTGAGTTATATCTGTTTTTATTATTATTATTATTTATTATTTATTATAATTAAAAATTACAATAAATTGGAAACACTAGCTACTAGGGCTATCGGTTAATTTGGTATATATATATAATAAATATCTTACATTAAATTATGAATATTTAGTAGCTTTAAAAAGTTGAAAATATTTTTGATATTATCTTCATTTGGTGTGGATAACATGGATATAGGATCTTGAAGGAAGAAGGTTGGTCGGTAACGATTTAGGGATGGGCATTCTTTAAGGATGTGGGTAATTGTTAATAGGGATGAATTGCAAAAATGGCACGTTGGCTGTGACTCTTTCTTCATCAAGTGAAGATGTGTAAGACGGGTGTGCCCAAGGCGTAGCCTTATAAAACATTTGTTCATTGCAGTGGTAGTTGTGGTTGGTAGTACTAATGCGACTTTGTTTGGATTAATATTTTTGTACTGACTGGTCTCACTGTTCCATTTAGTTTGTGTAGTTTTGAAGAATTCCTGCAGTATCTCACTTCTGATTCGTTTTTTCATAAATGGAATGAAAAGCTTGAGAGGAGATGATGATGCAGTTTTTGCTGCTTTATCTGCTAATTCGTTTCCTGTAATGCCGACATGGCCTGGTATCCACATGAGTTTAACCTTTTTTTGAAAATTTATTAGGAGAGACCTAATGGTACTGATCTCTTCTGAGTTATTGTTAAGGTTA
The DNA here is from genome assembly GCA_037013455.1 of Ceratitis rosa. Classification (NCBI taxonomy): domain Eukaryota; kingdom Metazoa; phylum Arthropoda; class Insecta; order Diptera; family Tephritidae; genus Ceratitis; species Ceratitis rosa. The sequence continues at coordinate 45,274 of JAWMAG010000209.1, read as the reverse complement.
TGAACTCCATGTAAAATTCCTTTGTTATCTGTACAGACAACAAATTTACGGTTTTGTTTGGTGGCGAATTGGCACGCGTTTAGGACAGCTTGAACTTCAGCTTCATATGATGATGCTTGTTCTAACAAAATACCGTTTAATATTAGTTCACCATTTTCATGGACCACAGCAAAAGATGTTCCATTACTGCTTTTTGACCCATCTGTATATAGAAAATTCCAGTGATTAGTTTTTAAAGGAGAGGCAGTTTCTTGAAATACTTTTTTGTAGATAACTGGATTAGTAGAGTCCTTGTGATATATGGAAAGTGTGTTAATAATTGAGTCCGGAGAAAGAAGCCAAGGTGGAGCAGTCTGTTCTCTATAATTTTTGTAAACCCATTTATGTGTTTGTTTTAACATATTAAACATCTCCATAAGTCCGGATTTCATGTTCATGGTGCTTTTTCGGGATTTGAGCAGCCTTATTTCTTTTTCTAAAATGGAGCTTTTGTTAGAGCAAAGAATGTTAACTGAACGTGCTCTAATATAGACAGCACGTTCTTCTAATGGGAGAAAACCACCTTCGGCTAAAAGATTTTTTATAGGAGTTGTCCGGAAAGCTCTCAGGCTTAATCGGATCGCTGCATGATAAAGCCCCGTAATTTTACTGAGTGAGGACTTGGATGTCTTGCCATAAATTTGCAATCCGTAGTCAATTTTTGCGAGAATGGTAAGTTTAGTAAAGGTTAAGAGTGTGTTAGTGTGGATATGACTTTTGTTTGAAGAAAGGTATTTTATTACATTGAGCCTGGAGGCGAGATCTTGCTTAATATATGTACAATGTTGGTTAAATGTATTTCTTTTATCAAAAAGTAAACCTAGAATTTTTATGGTGTCGGTATTTTCAATTGTTGTGTTATTAAATTTAATATTTACTCTGCTGCACTTGAGTTTTCTACAGGCATGAAAATGCTTACATTTCGGTAAAGAAAGTTTAGCGCCAGACCTTTTTGACCAGGTATGGATACTTTTTAGTGTCTGCTCGAAGATAGATTTAATGTCATTGGGGTCTTTTTTATTACACATTATATATAGATCATCTGCATAAAGACAGAAATCTACGTTTCCTTGTTTTTTTAAGACTACAACAATGTCTTCAAAAGCTATTAAAAAGAGAACTACAGACAATGGGGAGCCCTGTGGGATTCCATTTGACAGAGGGAATACTGGAGAAAAAACGTTATTTACTCTAACTCGAAGTTTCCTATTTGTTAAAAAGCCTTTTATGTAGCTGTACATCCTTTCACCTATTTTCCATTCTAGGAGTTTGTTTAGAACAACATGGACTCCTATGTTGTCAAATGCGCTTTGGAAGTCAATTGCTAGTATAGACAGGTGGTTTTTTACTGATAGGTTTTTACTTATCAGATGGTCAATGTATAAAAGGGCATTTGTTGTGCTAGATCCTTTTTTGAAACCGACTTGCTGCTCCGAAAGTAGTTTAGTAGAATCGAAGTACCATGTTAGTCTATTTGCTATCAGTTTTTCTTGTAGTTTTCCTAAGCACGGTAGTAAAGATATAGGTCTATAGTTTTGTATAGAATTATCGTTTTTGTTTGGTTTCAGAATGGGTACAACTGTGGCTATTTTGAAGTTTTGTGGAATAATCTTCCTTTCGTAGGACTGGTTGTATAACGCCAGTATTCGGTTTTTAATGCCCATAGGTGAATTGGATATCATTTTATAAGTAATCTTATCATGCCCTGGTGTTGAACCTTTGGAGTTCCTCAGGGCAGCTTCGAGTTCGTTCATTGTAAAGTTTGTTTCTAAAAAATCTGCATATTTATTTGGAGAATAATTAATTTCAGTGTTAAGGGTTATAGTTTTTTCTATTTGGAATTCAACAGGAAAGTTTGATGAGTCAGAGTTAGAAGAGTAAAAGTCGGCGAATTCGAGGGCGATGTTTTCTGGATTTGATATGTTGTTGTTGTTTACTAAGATATTTTTGATTCCAAAGGGCTTGTAAGTATTTGAGAGGAGGTGAATTTTTTTCCAAATGTAGGTTATTGGAGAGGAGGGATTGATGGTTTTTGTGAGATCTTCAAAGGATTTTGCTTTGGATAGTTTCTTTTGTCTGATGAACTGAGCATTCTTTTTTTTATAGTCTATAAGACTTTCTACGTTTTTCACTCGACGATATCTTTTCCATGCGTCTTGCTTTGCCTGCCTTAATGAGTTAAGGTGAGGATTCCACCACGGAACGTTTTGGCTGGTCTTTTTACGGATGGTTTTTGGGATAGATTCATTAGCAGCATTTCTTAGTATTTTTTGTATTTGTGCGGCTTCTTTGTTAATATTGGGGGAAATTACATAGTCATTTGTCTCTGCAATGTCTTGAAATTTTCTCCAGTCTGCACGATCACAATTGAATTGAGAAATTGAAGAAGGTATCTGATTGGAACGGGGTAGTAAGTCAAAAGTACATTGTATAGGAAAATGGTCACTGTTGTGGAGGTCATCAATAACATTCCAGTAGGCAAGAGGAAAATACTGGGGCGAGCATAGAGATAAGTCTATGTTGCTGAATGTGCCATGTGTTGAAAAGTGGGTTGGTATATTTTCATTTAGAATTACTAGATTGGAGCTCAGTATAAAATTTTCAATTATTTGTCCTCTGGCGTTACAATGCTGGGAACCCCACAAAGGACTCCAACCATTGAAGTCGCCTAACATTATAATAGGAGTATTTATGTTATTAGTTAAGTTATGAAGGTCAGCTGTGGTAACTGATTGTTGCGGGGGAATATAAATGCAGAAAATTGTTATTGGACAGGGAAAATTGATTTCTACAGCTGTAACAATAAGACTTGACTGAATACTGATAAGTTTATGTTGAATAGACTTATGAACTAATATAGCACAGCCTTGTTTGGAAGTAATATTTTGTGGTAGGTTAAAAAAGTATCCATCGTATTGTTTTGGGCAATAAGGTTTGGCGCTATTTGTTAAATGCGTTTCTTGAAGGCAGAGAATTTGAGGAGAATAAGTTTTTAGTAGAATTTCTATTTCTGTGTAGTTATTATAATATCCTTTACAATTCCATTGTAGTAAATTGAGAGACATATCAATAAAGAGTACATATTAAATTTTAAGTATGATATCTTATATGTTACAAGTGGTCAGAAATGTCTTCGAACTGGTTTGACAAGTCTGTGTTGTTGTGTTTAACATAGTTGTTATCAGCGATTGTTGAAGTTGTTGGTATTTCAGTAGAATCGTTTGTATGACCTGAGAGGTCGTACTGGAAGTTGTGCTGAGATGTGTAACGTGCAATGAGTGAGAGTATTTGATCTTGAGAAGATTCATTGGTGGTTTTGTTGTTATGCGATATTTGTGTTTTTTGTACATCATTCTGTTGATTGTTATTTTGTTCATTATTGGATTTTGGTTTTTCGTTGTTGGATTTGTTATTTTGATGGTATGCAGAAGCAGTTGAATTTGTTATGTTTTGGTAAGCAGGATTTTGTGTATTTACTGAAGGTATGTTTTCAATTTCTGTTTGACTTGTTTGTTTATTATTATTTATTATTTGTGAAAAAGGTACAGTTGTGGGCAAGACTTGTGTGGGATGTTGTTGTTTATATATTCGACGCGCTTCGCCCATGCTAATGTTCTCTAATGTTTTTATTGTTAAAATTTCTTTAATTTGTTTAAACTTTGGACATGATTTGTCTGATGAGGGGTGTTCGCCGTAACAATTTGCACATGATAAACGGTTGCACATTGTATCACTATGTGGTGGTAGGTTACAAACGGGGCAAGATGGATTATTTTTGCACCATTTTTGTGTATGACCTAAAATTTGGCAGTTTTTGCATCTCATGGGGTTGGGTATATAAGGTTTGACTCTTAATTTGTACCATGCAACATCGAGTACACTTGGTAGTTCAAATCTGTCGAAAGTTAAAACAATAAGGCCAGTATGAAAACGTTTTTCTTGAACTAGTTTGGTAAACTTGTAGACACCTGTTACTCCTTGCGAGCTCAGTTCATTAATGAGTTCTTTTTCGTCAACGTCAGCAAGATTTTTATCATAAATAACACCTTTCACTGAGTTTAAACTAGAATGTAGTTTCACCGATATTGCGCACAAACCACAGAGGTCTTTTGCCTTTAAGAATTTTTCAGTAGCTTTAGTATTGTTTGCTAGGATTAGTATGCTTCCATCTCTGAGTTTAGAAATGGAATCTGTTTCTTTAGAAATTGATTCGATTCCTTTTTTTATTACGAATGGACTTAATTTGGTAAGACGTTTGTCTGTATCCGTAGGAGAGATCACTAAGTATTTGGAATTTTTCACTGTTTTTTTTATTGTTGGTAAATTAGGGAAGTTTTTGGATTGTAGATCAATCCGTGATCTTTTAGGAGCTGTGTAATCATCTGATAGCAAATGGTATCTATTAGAGGATTTATCAGGCGGCCCGGGAGCCATTTTCACATTCGTTTTTTGTTCACTTTTCTTTGAAGTTTTTAGAAAATAACACAAGAAAGAAAACAAAAGTAAGCACGAGATAAGTTGTCGATAGATACACAAGAGAGCGCTTTCAGTAGTAAACACGTCCGATCGCTTTCGTAGCTAGTCGATGACTGTGTTTTTAATAAAACTAACAAAATGAAATGCACTGAGTTACATCCCTTTTTAATAAAACTAACCAAATGCAATGCACTGAGTTATATCCATTTTTAATAAAACTAACCAAATGCAATGCACTGAGTTACATCCGTTTTTAATAAAACTAACCAAATGCAATGCATTGAGTTACATCCGTTTTTAATAAAACTAACCAAATGTAATGCATTGAGTTGTATCAGTTTTTAATAAAACTAACCAAATGCAATGCACTAAGTTACATCCGTTTTTAAAAAAAACTAACAAAATGCAATGCACTGAGTTACATCCGTTTTTAGTAAAACTAACCAAATGCAATGCACTGAGTTACATCCGTTTTTAATAAAACTAACCAAATGCAATACACTGAGTTACATCCGTTTTTAATAAAACTAACCAAATGCAATGCACTGAGTTGTATCAGTTTTTAATAAAACTAACCAAATGCAATGCACTGAGTTATATCTGTTTTTAATAAAACTAACAAAATGAAATGCACTGAGTTACATCCGTTTTTAGTAAAACTAACCAAATGCAATGCACTGAGTTGTATCAGTTTTTAATAAAACTAACCAAATGCAATGCACTGAGTTGTATCAGTTTTTAATAAAACTAACCAAATGCAATGCACTGAGTTGTATCAGTTTTTAATAAAACTAACCAAATGCAATGCACTGAGTTATATCTGTTTTTAATAAAACTAACAAAATGAAATGCACTGAGTTACATCCCTTTTTAATAAAACTAACCAAATGCAATGCACTGAGTTATACCTGTTTTTAATAAAACTAACAAAATGAAATGCACTGAGTTACATCCCTTTTTAATAAAACTAACCAAATGCAATGCACTGAGTTATATCCGTTTTTAGTAAAACTAACCAAATGCAATGCACTGAGTTGTATCAGTTTTTAATAAAACTAACAAAATGCGATGCACTGAGTTACATCCGTTTTTAGTAAAACTAACCAAATGCAATGCACTGAGTTGTATCAGTTTTTAATAAAACTAACCAAATGCAATGCACTGAGTTGTTTCAGTTTTTAATAAAACTAACCAAATGCAATGCACTGAGTTACATCCGTTTTTAATAAAACTAACCAAATGCAATGCACTGAGTTGTTTCAGTTTTTAATAAAACTAACCAAATGCAATGCACTAAGTTACATCCGCTTTTAAAAAAACTAACCAAATGCAATGCACTGAGTTATATCTGTTTTTAATAAAACTAACAAAATGCAATGCACTGAGTTACATCCGTTTTTAGTAAAACTAACCAAATGCAATGCACTGAGTTGTATCAGTTTTAAATAAAACTAACCAAATGCAATGCACTGAGTTGTATCAGTTTTTAATAAAACTAACCAAATGCAATGCACTGAGTTACATCCGTTTTTAGTAAAACTAACCAAATGCAATGCACTGAGTTACATCCGTTTTTAATAAAACTAACCAAATGCAATACACTGAGTTACATCCGTTTTTAATAAAACTAACCAAATGCAATGCACTGAGTTGTATCAGTTTTTAATAAAACTAACCAAATGCAATGCACTGAGTTATATCTGTTTTTAATAAAACTAACAAAATGAAATGCACTGAGTTACATCCGTTTTTAGTAAAACTAACCAAATGCAATGCACTGAGTTGTATCAGTTTTTAATAAAACTAACCAAATGCAATGCACTGAGTTGTATCAGTTTTTAATAAAACTAACCAAATGCAATGCACTGAGTTGTATCAGTTTTTAATAAAACTAACCAAATGCAATGCACTGAGTTATATCTGTTTTTAATAAAACTAACAAAATGAAATGCACTGAGTTACATCCCTTTTTAATAAAACTAACCAAATGCAATGCACTGAGTTATACCTGTTTTTAATAAAACTAACAAAATGAAATGCACTGAGTTACATCCCTTTTTAATAAAACTAACCAAATGCAATGCACTGAGTTATATCCGTTTTTAGTAAAACTAACCAAATGCAATGCACTGAGTTGTATCAGTTTTTAATAAAACTAACAAAATGCAATGCACTGAGTTACATCCGTTTTTAGTAAAACTAACCAAATGCAATGCACTGAGTTGTATCAGTTTTTAATAAAACTAACCAAATGCAATGCACTGAGTTGTTTCAGTTTTTAATAAAACTAACCAAATGCAATGCACTGAGTTACATCCGTTTTTAATAAAACTAACCAAATGCAATGCACTGAGTTGTTTCAGTTTTTAATAAAACTAACCAAATGCAATGCACTAAGTTACATCCGCTTTTAAAAAAACTAACCAAATGCAATGCACTGAGTTATATCTGTTTTTAATAAAACTAACAAAATGCAATGCACTGAGTTACATCCGTTTTTAGTAAAACTAACCAAATGCAATGCACTGAGTTGTATCAGTTTTAAATAAAACTAACCAAATGCAATGCACTGAGTTGTATCAGTTTTTAATAAAACTAACCAAATGCAATGCACTGAGTTACATCCGTTTTTAGTAAAACTAACCAAATGCAATGCACTGAGTTGTATCAGTTTTTAATAAAACTAACCAAATGCAATGCACTGAGTTGTATCTGTTTTTAATAAAACTAACCAAATGCAATGCACTGAGTTGTATCAGTTTTTAATAAAACTAACCAAATGTAATGCACTGAGTTATATCTGTTTTTAATAAAACTAACCAAATGCAATGCACTGAGTTGTATCAGTTTTTAATAAAACTAACAAAATGCAATGCACTGAGTTATATCCGTTTTTAATAAAACTAACCAAATGCAATGCACTGAGTTATATCAGTTTTTAATAAAACTAACAAAGTGCAATGCACTGAGTTACATCCGGTTTTAATAAAACTAACCAAATGCAATGCACTGAGTTACATCCGTTTTTAGTAAAACTAACCAAATGCAATGCACTGAGTTGTATTAGTTTTTAATAAAACTAACAAACTGCAATGCACTGAGTTACATCTGTTTTTAGTAAAACTAACCAAATGCAATGCACTGAGTTACAACCGTTTTTAGTAAAACTAACAAAATGCAATGCACTGAGTTACATCCGGTTTTAATAAAACTAACCAAATGCAATGCGCTGAGTTGTATCAGTTTTAAATAAAACTAACAAAATGCAATGCACTGAGTTACATCCGTTTTTAGTAAAACTAACCAAATGCAATGCACTGAGTTGTATCAGTTTTTAATAAAACTAACAAAATGCAATGCACTGAGTTACATCCGTTTTTAGTAAAACTAACCAAATGCAATGCACTGAGTTACATCCGTTTTTAGTGAAACTAACAAAATGCAATGCACTGAGTTACATCCGGTTTTAATAAAACTAACCAAATGCAATGCACTGAGTTGTATCAGTTTTAAATAAAAGTAACCAAATGCAATGCACTGAGTTATATCCGTTTTTAATAAAACTAACCAAATGCAATGCACTGAGTTGTATCAGTTTTAAATAAAACTAACCAAATGCAATGCACTGAGTTATATCCGTTTTTAATAAAACTAACCAAATGCAATAAACTGAGTTACATCCGTTTTTAATAAAACTAACCAAATGCAATGCACTGAGTTGTATCAGTTTTTAATAAAACTAACCAAATGCAATGCACTGAGTTATATCAGTTTTTAATAAAACTAACCAAATGCAATACACTGAGTTGTATCAGTTTTTAATAAAACTAACCAAATGCAATGCACTGAGTTATATCTGTTTTTAATAAAACTAACAAAATGAAATGCACTGAGTTACATCCCTTTTTAATAAAACTAACCAAATGCAATGCACTGAGTTATATCCATTTTTAATAAAAGTAACCAAATGCAATGCACTGAGTTACATCCGTTTTTAATAAAACTAACCAAATGCAATGCACTGAGTTACTTCCGTTTTTAATAAAACTAACCAAATGCAATGCACTGAGTTATATCCGTTTTTAATAAAACTAACCAAATGCAATACACTGAGTTACATCCGTTTTTAATAAAACTAACCAAATGCAATGCACTAAGTTATATCTGTTTTTAATAAAACTAACAAAATGCAATGCACTGAGTTACATCCGTTTTTAGTAAAACTAACCAAATGCAATGCACTGAGTTGTATCAGTTTTTAATAAAACTAACCAAATGCAATGCACTGAGTTACATCCGTTTTTAATAAAACTAGCAAAATGCAATGCACTGAGTTACATCCGTTTTTAGTAAAACTAACCAAATGCAATGCACTGAGTTGTTTCAGTTTTTAATAAAACTAACCAAATGCAATGCACTGAGTTACATCCGTTTTTAATAAAACTAACCAAATGCAATGCATTGAGTTGTATCAGTTTTTAATAAAACTAACCAAATGCAATGCATTAAGTTACATCCGTTTTTAAAAAAACTAACCAAATGCAATGCACTGAGTTATATCTGTTTTTAATAAAACTAACAAAATGCAATGCACTGAGTTACATCCGTTTTTAGTAAAACTAACCAAATGCAATGCACTGAGTTGTATCAGTTTTTAATAAAACTAACAAAATGCAATGCACTGAGTTATATCCGTTTTTAATAAAACTAACAAAATGCAATGCACTGAGTTACATCCGTTTTTAGTAAAACTAACCAAATGCAATGCACTGAGTTGTTTCAGTTTTTAATAAAACTAACCAAATGCAATGCACTGAGTTACATAAGTTTTTAATAAAACTAACCAAATGCAATGCATTGAGTTACATCCGTTTTTAATAAAACTAACCAAATGTAATGCATTGAGTTGTATCAGTTTTTAATAAAACTAACCAAATGCAATGCACTAAGTTACATCCGTTTTTAAAAAAAACTAACAAAATGCAATGCACTGAGTTACATCCGTTTTTAGTAAAACTAACCAAATGCAATGCACTGAGTTACATCCGTTTTTAATAAAACTAACCAAATGCAATACACTGAGTTACATCCGTTTTTAATAAAACTAACCAAATGCAATGCACTGAGTTGTATCAGTTTTTAATAAAACTAACCAAATGCAATGCACTGAGTTATATCTGTTTTTAATAAAACTAACAAAATGAAATGCACTGAGTTACATCCGTTTTTAGTAAAACTAACCAAATGCAATGCACTGAGTTGTATCAGTTTTTAATAAAACTAACCAAATGCAATGCACTGAGTTGTTTCAGTTTTTAATAAAACTAACCAAATGCAATGCACTGAGTTGTTTCAGTTTTTAATAAAACTAACCAAATGCAATGCACTGAGTTACATCCGTTTTTAAAAAAACTAACCAAATGCAATGCACTGAGTTATATCTGTTTTTAATAAAACTAACAAAATGCAATGCACTGAGTTACATCCGTTTTTAATAAAACTAACCAAATGCAATGCACTGAGTTGTATCAGTTTTAAATAAAACTAACAAAATGCAATGCACTGAGTTACATCCGTTTTTAGTAAAACTAACCAAATGCAATGCACTGAGTTGTATCAGTTTTTAATAAAACTAACCAAATGCAATGCACTGAGTTGTATCAGTTTTAAATAAAACTAACCAAATGCAATGCACTGAGTTATATCCGTTTTTAATAAAACTAACCAAATGCAATGCACTGAGTTATATCCGTTTTTAATAAAACTAACCAAATGCAATGCACTGAGTTGTATCAATTTTTAGTAAAACTAACCAAATGCAATGCACTGAGTTACATCCGTTTTTAATAAAACTAACCAAATGCAATGCACTGAGTTGTATCAGTTTTTAATAAAACTAACCAAATGCAATGCACTGAGTTACATCCGTTTTTAGTAAAACTAGCCAAATGCAATGCACTGAGTTGTATCAGTTTTTAATAAAACTAACCAAATGCAATGCACTGAGTTATATCCGTTTTTAATAAAACTAACCAAATCCAATGCACTGAGTTACTTCCGTTTTTAATAAAACTAACCAAATGCAATGCACTGAGTTACATCCGTTTTTAGTAAAACTAACCAAATGCAATGCACTGAGTTGTATCAATTTTTAGTAAAACTAACCAAATGCAATGCACTGATTTATATCTGTTTTTAATGAAACTAACAAAATGCAATGCACTGAGTTGTATCAGCTTTTAATAAAACTAACCAAATGCAATGCACTGAGTTGTATCAATTTTTAGTAAAACTAACCAAATGCAATGCACTGAGTTACATCCGTTTTTAATAAAACTAACAAAATGTAATGCACTGAGTTACATCCGTTTTTAGTAAAACTAACCAAATGCATTGCACTGAGTTGTTTCAGTTTTTAATAAAACTAACCAAATGCAATGCAGTAAGTTACATCCGCTTTGAAAAAAACTAACCAAATGCAATGCACTGAGTTATATCTGTTTTTAATAAAACTAACAAAATGCAATGCACTGAGTTACATCCGTTTTTAGTAAAACTAACCAAATGCAATGCACTGAGTTGTATCAGTTTTAAATAAAACTAACCAAATGCAATGCACTGAGTTGTATCAGTTTTTAATAAAACTAACCAAATGCAATGCACTGAGTTACATCCGTTTTTAGTAAAACTAACCAAATGCAATGCACTGAGTTGTATCAGTTTTTAATAAAACTAACCAAATGCAATGCACTGAGTTATATCTGTTTTTAATAAAACTAACAAATTGCAATGCACTGAGTTACATCCGTTTTTAGTAAAACTAGCCAAATACAATGCACTGAGTTGTATCAGTTTTTAATAAAACTAACCAAATGCAATGCACTGAGTTATATCCGTTTTTAATAAAACTAACCAAATCCAATGCACTGAGTTACTTCCGTTTTTAATAAAACTAACCAAATGCAATGCACTGAGTTACATCCGTTTTTAATAAAACTAGCCAAATGCAATGCACTGAGTTGTATCAGTTTTTAATAAAACTAACCAAATGCAATGCACTGAGTTATATCCGTTTTTAATAAAACTAACCAAATGCAATGCACTGAGTTGTATCAGTTTTTAATAAAACTAACCAAATGCAATGCACTGAGTTATATCCGTTTTTAATAAAACTAACCAAATGCAATGCACTGAGTTATATCTGTTTTTAATAAAACTAACCAAATGCAATGCACTGAGTTGTATCAGTTTTTAATAAAACTAACCAAATGCAATGCACTGAGTTATATCTGTTTTTAATAAAACTAACCAAATGCAATGCACTGAGTTGTATCAGTTTTTAATAAAACTAACCAAATGCAATGCACTGAGTTATATCTGTTTTTAATAAAACTAACCAAATGCAATGCACTGAGTTGTATCAGTTTTTAATAAAACTAACAAAATGCAATGCACTGAGTTATATCCGTTTTTAATAAAACTAACCAAATGCAATGCACTGAGTTATATCAGTTTTTAATAAAACTAACAAAGTGCAATGCACTGAGTTACATCCGGTTTTAATAAAACTAACCAAATGCAATGCACTGAGTTACATCCGTTTTTAGTAAAACTAACCAAATGCAATGCACTGAGTTCTATTAGTTTTTAATAAAACTAACAAACTGCAAGGCACTGAGTTACATCTGTTTTTAGTAAAACTAACCAAATGCAATGCACTGAGTTACAACCGTTTTTAGTAAAACTAACAAAATGCAATGCACTGAGTTACATCCGGTTTTAATAAAACTAACCAAATGCAATGCGCTGAGTTGTATCAGTTTTAAATAAAACTAACAAAATGCAATGCACTGAGTTACATCCGTTTTTAGTAAAACTAACCAAATGCAATGCACTGAGTTGTATCAGTTTTTAATAAAACTAACAAAATGCAATGCACTGAGTTACATCCGTTTTTAGTAAAACTAACCAAATGCAATGCACTGAGTTACATCCGTTTTTAGTGAAACTAACAAAATGCAATGCACTGAGTTACATCCGGTTTTAATAAAACTAACCAAATGCAATGCACTGAGTTGTATCAGTTTTAAATAAAAGTAACCAAATGCAATGCACTGAGTTATATCCGTTTTTAATAAAACTAACCAAATGCAATGCACTGAGTTGTATCAGTTTTAAATAAAACTAACCAAATGCAATGCACTGAGTTATATCCGTTTTTAATAAAACTAACCAAATGCAATAAACTGAGTTACATCCGTTTTTAATAAAACTAACCAAATGCAATGCACTGAGTTGTATCAGTTTTTAATAAAACTAACCAAATGCAATGCACTGAGTTATATCAGTTTTTAATAAAACTAACCAAATGCAATACACTGAGTTGTATCAGTTTTTAATAAAACTAACCAAATGCAATGCACTGAGTTATATCTGTTTTTAATAAAACTAACAAAATGAAATGCACTGAGTTACATCCCTTTTTAATAAAACTAACCAAATGCAATGCACTGAGTTATATCCATTTTTAATAAAAGTAACCAAATGCAATGCACTGAGTTACATCCGTTTTTAATAAAACTAACCAAATGCAATGCACTGAGTTACTTCCGTTTTTAATAAAACTAACCAAATGCAATGCACTGAGTTATATCCGTTTTTAATAAAACTAACCAAATGCAATACACTGAGTTACATCCGTTTTTAATAAAACTAACCAAATGCAATGCACTAAGTTATATCTGTTTTTAATAAAACTAACAAAATGCAATGCACTGAGTTACATCCGTTTTTATTAAAACTAACCAAATGCAATGCACTGAGTTGTTTCAGTTTTTAATAAAACTAACCAAATGCAATGCACTAAGTTACATCCGCTTTTAAAAAAACTAACCAAATGCAATGCACTGAGTTATATCTGTTTTTAATAAAACTAACCAAATGCAATGCACTGAGTTGTTTCAGTTTTTAATAAAACTAACCAAATGCAATGCACTAAGTTACATCCGCTTTTAAAAAAACTAACCAAATGCAATGCACTGAGTTATATCTGTTTTTAATAAAACTAACCAAATGCAATGCACTGAGTTACATCCGTTTTTAAAAAAACTAACCAAATGCAATGCACTGAGTTATATCTGTTTTTAATAAAACTAACAAAATGCAATGCACTGAGTTACATCCGTTTTTAATAAAACTAACCAAATGCAATGCACTGAGTTGTATCAGTTTTAAATAAAACTAACAAAATGCAATGCACTGAGTTACATCCGTTTTTAGTAAAACTAACCAAATGCAATGCACTGAGTTGTATCAGTTTTTAATAAAACTAACCAAATGCAATGCACTGAGTTGTATCAGTTTTAAATAAAACTAACCAAATGCAATGCACTGAGTTATATCCGTTTTTAATAAAACTAACCAAATGCAATGCACTGAGTTATATCCGTTTTTAATAAAACTAACCAAATGCAATGCACTGAGTTGTATCAATTTTTAGTAAAACTAACCAAATGCAATGCACTGCGTTACATCCGTTTTTAATAAAACTAACCAAATGCAATGCACTGAGTTGTATCAGTTTTTAATAAAACTAACCAAATGCAATGCACTGAGTTACATCCGTTTTTAGTAAAACTAGCCAAATGCAATGCACTGAGTTGTATCAGTTTTTAATAAAACTAACCAAATGCAATGCACTGAGTTATATCCGTTTTTAATAAAACTAACCAAATCCAATGCACTGAGTTACTTCCGTTTTTAATAAAACTAACCAAATGCAATGCACTGAGTTACATCCGTTTTTAGTAAAACTAACCAAATGCAATGCACTGAGTTGTATCAATTTTTAGTAAAACTAACCAAATGCAATGCACTGATTTATATCTGTTTTTAATGAAACTAACAAAATGCAATGCACTGAGTTGTATCAGTTTTTAATAAAACTAACCAAATGCAATGCACTGAGTTGTATCAATTTTTAGTAAAACTAACCAAATGCAATGCACTGAGTTACATCCGTTTTTAATAAAACTAACAAAATGTAATGCACTGAGTTACATCCGTTTTTAGTAAAACTAACCAAATGCATTGCACTGAGTTGTTTCAGTTTTTAATAAAACTAACCAAATGCAATGCAGTAAGTTACATCCGCTTTGAAAAAAACTAACCAAATGCAATGCACTGAGGTATATCTGTTTTTAATAAAACTAACAAAATGCAATGCACTGAGTTACATCCGTTTTTAGTAAAACTAACCAAATGCAATGCACTGAGTTGTATCAGTTTTAAATAAAACTAACCAAATGCAATGCACTGAGTTGTATCAGTTTTTAATAAAACTAACCAAATGAAATGCACTGAGTTACATCCGTTTTTAGTAAAACTAACCAAGTGCAATGCACTGAGTTGTATCAGTTTTTAATAAAACTAACCAAATACAAAGCACTGAGTTATATCTGTTTTTAATAAAACTAACAAAATGCAATGCACTGAGTTACATCCGTTTTTAGTAAAACTAGCCAAATGCAATGCACTGAGTTGTATCAGTTTTTAATAAAACTAACCAAATGCAATGCACTGAGTTATATCCGTTTTTAATAAAACTAACCAAATCCAATGCACTGAGTTACTTCCGTTTTTAATAAAACTAACCAAATGCAATGCACTGAGTTACATCCGTTTTTAATAAAACTAACCAAATGCAGTGCACTGAGTTGTATCAGTTTTAAATAAAACTAACCAAATGCAATGCACTGAGTTATATCCGTTTTTAATAAAACTAACCAAATGCAATGCACTGAGTTGTATCAGTTTTTAATAAAACTAATTAAATGCAATGCACTGAGTTACATCCGTTTTTAATAAAACTAACCAAATGCAGTGCACTGAGTTGTATCAGTTTTAAATAAAACTAACCACTTGCAATGCACTGAGTTATATCCGTTTTTAATAAAACTAACCAAATGCAATGCACTGAGTTGTATCAGTTTTTAATAAAACTAACCAAATGCAATGCACTGAGTTATATCTGTTTTTAATAAAACTAACCAAATGCAATGCACTGAGTTGTATCAGTTTTTAATAAAACTAACCAAATGCAATGCACTGAGTTACATCCGTTTTTAATAAAACTAACCAAATGCAGTGCACTGAGTTGTATCAGTTTTAAATAAAACTAACCAAATGCAATGCACTGAGTTATATCCGTTTTTAATAAAACTAACCAAATGCAATGCACTGAGTTGTATCAGTTTTTAATAAAACTAACCAAATGCAATGCACTGAGTTATATCTGTTTTTAATAAAACTAACAAAATGAAATGCACTGAGTTACATCCCTTTTTAATAAAACTAACCAAATGCAATGCACTGAGTTATATCCGTTTTTAATAAAACTAACCAAATGCAATGCACTGAGTTGTATCAGTTTTTAATAAAACTAACCAAATGCAATGCACTGAGTTGTATCAGTTTTTAATAAAACTAACCAAATGCAATGCACTGAGTTACATCCGTTTTTAATAAAACTAACCAAATGCAATGCACTGAGTTATATCTGTATTTAATAAAACTAACAAAATGTAATGCACTGAGTTACATCCGTTTTTAATGCACTGAGTTACATCCGTTTTTAATAAAACTAACCAAATGCAATGCACTGAGTTATATCCGTTTTTAATAAAACTAACCAAATGCAATGCACTGAGTTGTATCAGTTTTTAATAAAACTAACCAAATGCAATGCACTGAGTTGTATCAGTTTTTAATAAAACTAACCAAATGCAATGCACTGAGTTATATCTGTTTTTAATAAAACTAACAAAATGAAATGCACTGAGTTACATCCCTTTTTAATAAAACTAACCAAATGCAATGCACTGAGTTATATCCGTTTTTAATAAAACTAACCAAATGCAATACACTGAGTTACATCCGTTTTTAATAAAACTAACCAAATGCAATGCACTGAGTTACATCCGTTTTTAATAAAACTAACCAAATGCAGTGCACTGAGTTGTATCAGTTTTAAATAAAACTAACCAAATGCAATGCACTGAGTTACATCCGATTTTAATAAAACAAACCAAATGCAGTGCACTGAGTTGTATCAGTTTTAAATAAAACTAGCCACTTGCAATGCACTGAGTTATATCCGTTTTTAATAAAACTAACCAAATGCAATGCACTGAGTTGTATCAGTTTTTAATAAAACTAACCAAATGCAATGCACTGAGTTATATCTGTTTTTAATAAAACTAACCAAATGCAATGCACTGAGTTGTATCAGTTTTTAATAAAACTAACCAAATGCAATGCACTGAGTTACATCCCTTTTTAATAAAACTAACCAAATGCAATGCACTGAGTTATATCCGTTTTAAATAAAACTAACCAAATGCAATACACTGAGTTACATCCGTTTTTAATAAAACTAACCAAATGCAATGCACTGAGTTACATCTGTATTTAATAAAACTAACAAAATGTAATGCACTGAGTTACATCCGTTTTTAATGCACTGAGTTACATCCGTTTTTAATAAAACTAACCAAATGCAATGCACTGAGTTATATCCGTTTTTAATAAAACTAACCAAATGCAATGCACTGAGTTGTATCAGTTTTTAATAAAACTAACCAAATGCAATGCACTGAGTTGTATCAGTTTTTAATAAAACTAACCAAATGCAAT
Organism: Ceratitis rosa; assembly: GCA_037013455.1. Lineage (NCBI taxonomy): Eukaryota > Metazoa > Arthropoda > Insecta > Diptera > Tephritidae > Ceratitis > Ceratitis rosa. The sequence continues at coordinate 28,066 of JAWMAG010000209.1, read as the reverse complement.
GCACTGAGTTATATCTGTTTTTAATAAAACTAACAAAATGAAATGCACTGAGTTACATCCCTTTTTAATAAAACTAACCAAATGCAATGCACTGAGTTATATCCGTTTTTAATAAAACTAACCAAATGCAATACACTGAGTTACATCCGTTTTTAATAAAACTAACCAAATGCAATGCACTGAGTTACATCCGTTTTTAATAAAACTAACCAAATGCAGTGCACTGAGTTGTATCAGTTTTAAATAAAACTAACCAAATGCAATGCACTGAGTTACATCCGATTTTAATAAAACAAACCAAATGCAGTGCACTGAGTTGTATCAGTTTTAAATAAAACTAGCCACTTGCAATGCACTGAGTTATATCCGTTTTTAATAAAACTAACCAAATGCAATGCACTGAGTTGTATCAGTTTTTAATAAAACTAACCAAATGCAATGCACTGAGTTATATCTGTTTTTAATAAAACTAACCAAATGCAATGCACTGAGTTGTATCAGTTTTTAATAAAACTAACCAAATGCAATGCACTGAGTTATATCCGTTTTTAATAAAACTAACCAAATGCAGTGCACTGAGTTGTATCAGTTTTAAATAAAACTAACCAAATCCAATGCACTGAGTTATATCCGTTTTTAATAAAACTAACCAAATGCAATGCACTGAGTTGTATCAGTTTTTAATAAAACTAACCAAATGCAATGCACTGAGTTATATCTGTTTTTAATAAAACTAACAAAATGAAATGCACTGAGTTACATCCCTTTTTAATAAAACTAACCAAATGCAATGCACTGAGTTATATCCGTTTTTAATAAAACTAACCAAATGCAATACACTGAGTTACATCCGTTTTTAATAAAACTAACCAAATGCAATGCACTGAGTTACATCCGTTTTTAATAAAACTAACCAAATGCAATGCACTGAGTTGTATCAGTTTTTAATAAAACTAACCAAATGCAATGCACTGAGTTGTATCAGTTTTAAATAAAACTAGCCACTTGCAATGCACTGAGTTATATCCGTTTTTAATAAAACTAACCAAATGCAATGCACTGAGTTGTATCAGTTTTTAATAAAACTAACCAAATGCAATGCACTGAGTTACATCCGTTTTTAATAAAACTAACCAAATGCAATGCACTGAGTTATATCCGTTTTTAATAAAACTAACCAAATGCAATGCACTGAGTTGTATCAGTTTTTAATAAAACTAACCAAATGCAATGCACTGAGTTGTATCAGTTTTTAATAAAACTAACCAAATGCAATGCACTGAGTTATATCTGTTTTTAATAAAACTAACAAAATGAAATGCACTGAGTTACATCCCTTTTTAATAAAACTAACCAAATGCAATGCACTGAGTTATATCCGTTTTTAATAAAACTAACCAAATGCAATACACTGAGTTACATCCGTTTTTAATAAAACTAACCAAATGCAATGCACTGAGTTACATCCGTTTTTAATAAAACTAACCAAATGCAGTGCACTGAGTTGTATCAGTTTTAAATAAAACTAACCAAATGCAATGCACTGAGTTACATCCCTTTTTAATAAAACTAACCAAATGCAATGCACTGAGTTATATCCGTTTTTAATAAAACTAACCAAATGCAATACACTGAGTTACATCCGTTTTTAATAAAACTAACCAAATGCAATGCACTGAGTTGTATCAGTTTTTAATAAAACTAACCAAATGCAATGCACTGAGTTATATCCGTTTTTAATAAAACTAACCAAATGCAGTGCACTGAGTTGTATCAGTTTTAAATAAAACTAACCAAATCCAATGCACTGAGTTATATCCGTTTTTAATAAAACTAACCAAATGCAATGCACTGAGTTGTATCAGTTTTTAATAAAACTAACCAAATGCAATGCACTGAGTTATATCTGTTTTTAATAAAACTAACAAAATGAAATGCACTGAGTTACATCCCTTTTTAATAAAACTAACCAAATGCAATGCACTGAGTTATACCTGTTTTTAATAAAACTAACAAAATGAAATGCACTGAGTTACATCCCTTTTTAATAAAACTAACCAAATGCAATGCACTGAGTTATATCCGTTTTTAATAAAACTAACCAAATGCAATACACTGAGTTATATCTGTTTTTAATGAAACTAACAAAATGCAATGCACTGAGTTACATCCGTTTTTAGTAAAACTAACCAAATGCAATGCACTGAGTTGTATCAGTTTTTAATAAAACTAACCAAATGCAATGCACTGAGTTGTTTCAGTTTTTAATAAAACTAACCAAATGCAATGCACTGAGTTACATCCGTTTTTAATAAAACTAACCAAATGCAATGCACTGAGTTGTTTCAGTTTTTAATAAAACTAACCAAATGCAATGCACTAAGTTACATCCGCTTTTAAAAAAACTAACCAAATGCAATGCACTGAGTTATATCCGTTTTTAATAAAACTAACAAAATGCAATGCACTGAGTTACATCCGTTTTTAGTAAAACTAGCCAAATACAATGCACTGAGTTGTATCAGTTTTTAATAAAACTAACCAAATGCAATGCACTGAGTTATATCCGTTTTTAATAAAACTAACCAAATCCAATGCACTGAGTTACTTCCGTTTTTAATAAAACTAACCAAATGCAATGCACTGAGTTACATCCGTTTTTAATAAAACTAGCCAAATGCAATGCACTGAGTTGTATCAGTTTTTAACAAAACTAACCAAATGCAATGCACTGAGTTATATCCGTTTTTAATAAAACTAACCAAATGCAATGCACTGAGTTATATCTGTTTTTAATAAAACTAACCAAATGCAATGCACTGAGTTGTATCAGTTTTTAATAAAACTAACCAAATGCAATGCACTGAGTTATATCTGTTTTTAATAAAACTAACCAAATGCAATGCACTGAGTTGTATCAGTTTTTAATAAAACTAACCAAATGCAATGCACTGAGTTATATCTGTTTTTAATAAAACTAACCAAATGCAATGCACTGAGTTGTATCAGTTTTTAATAAAACTAACCAAATGCAATGCACTGAGTTACATCCGTTTTTAATAAAACTAACCAAATGCAGTGCACTGAGTTGTATCAGTTTTTAATAAAACTAACCAAATGCAATGCACTGAGTTACATCCGTTTTTAATAAAACTAACCAAATGCAGTGCACTGAGTTGTATCAGTTTTAAATAAAACTAACCTAATGCAATGCACTGAGTTATATCCGTTTTTAATAAAACTAACCAAATGCAATGCACTGAGTTGTATCAGTTTTTAATAAAACTAACCAAATGCAATGCACTGAGTTATATCTGTTTTTAATAAAACTAACCAAATGCAATGCACTGAGTTGTATCAGTTTTTAATAAAACTAACCAAATGCAATGCACTGAGTTACATCCGTTTTTAATAAAACTAACCAAATGCAGTGCACTGAGTTGTATCAGTTTTAAATTAAACTAACCAAATGCAATGCACTGAGTTGTATCAGTTTTAAATTAAACTAACCAAATGCAATGCACTGAGTTATATCCGTTTTTAATAAAACTAACCAAATGCAATGCACTGAGTTGTATCAGTTTTTAATAAAACTAACCAAATGCAATGCACTGAGTTATATCTGTTTTTAATAAAACTAACAAAATGCAATGCACTGAGTTACATCCGTTTTTAGTAAAACTAACCAAATGCAATGCACTGAGTTGTATCAGTTTTAAATTAAACTAACCAAATGCAATGCACTGAGTTGTATCAGTTTTTAATAAAACTAACCAAATGCAATGCACTGAGTTACATCCGTTTTTAGTAAAACTAACCAAATGCAATGCACTGAGTTTTATCAGTTTTTAATAAAACTAACCAAATGCAATGCACTGAGTTATATCTGTTTTTAATAAAACTAACAAAATGCAATGCACTGAGTTACATCCGTTTTTAGTAAAACTAGCCAAATGCAATGCACTGAGTTGTATCAGTTTTTAATAAAACTAACAAAATGCAATGCACTGAGTTACATCCGTTTTTAGTAAAACTAACCAAATGCAATGCACTGAGTTGTATCAGTTTTAAGTAAAACTAACAAAATGCAATGCACTGAGTTACATCCGTTTTTAGTAAAACTAACCAAATGCATTGCACTGAGTTGTATCAGTTTTTAATAAAACTAACCAAATGCAATGCACTGAGTTGTATCAGTTTTTAATAAAACTAACCAAATGCAATGCACTGAGTTACATCCGTTTTTAATAAAACTAACCAAATGCAGTGCACTGAGTTGTATCAGTTTTAAATAAAACTAACCAAATGCAATGCACTGAGTTATATCCGTTTTTAATAAAACTAACCAAATGCAATGCACTGAGTTGTATCAGTTTTTAATAAAACTAACCAAATGCAATGCACTGAGTTACATCCGTTTTTAATAAAACTAACCAAATGCAGTGCACTGAGTTGTATCAGTTTTAAATAAAACTAACCTAATGCAATGCACTGAGTTATATCCGTTTTTAATAAAACTAACCAAATGCAATGCACTGAGTTGTATCAGTTTTTAATAAAACTAACCAAATGCAATGCACTGAGTTATATCTGTTTTTAATAAAACTAACCAAATGCAATGCACTGAGTTGTATCAGTTTTTAATAAAACTAACCAAATGCAATGCACTGAGTTACATCCGTTTTTAATAAAACTAACCAAATGCAGTGCACTGAGTTGTATCAGTTTTAAATTAAACTAACCAAATGCAATGCACTGAGTTGTATCAGTTTTAAATTAAACTAACCAAATGCAATGCACTGAGTTATATCCGTTTTTAATAAAACTAACCAAATGCAATGCACTGAGTTGTATCAGTTTTTAATAAAACTAACCAAATGCAATGCACTGAGTTATATCTGTTTTTAATAAAACTAACAAAATGCAATGCACTGAGTTACATCCGTTTTTAGTAAAACTAACCAAATGCAATGCACTGAGTTGTATCAGTTTTAAATTAAACTAACCAAATGCAATGCACTGAGTTGTATCAGTTTTTAATAAAACTAACCAAATGCAATGCACTGAGTTACATCCGTTTTTAGTAAAACTAACCAAATGCAATGCACTGAGTTGTATCAGTTTTTAATAAAACTAACCAAATGCAATGCACTGAGTTATATCTGTTTTTAATAAAACTAACCAAATGCAATGCACTGAGTTACATCCGTTTTTAGTAAAACTAGCCAAATGCAATGCACTGAGTTGTATCAGTTTTTAATAAAACTAACAAAATGCAATGCACTGAGTTACATCCGTTTTTAGTAAAACTAACCAAATGCAATGCACTGAGTTGTATCAGTTTTAAGTAAAACTAACAAAATGCAATGCACTGAGTTACATCCGTTTTTAGTAAAACTAACCAAATGCATTGCACTGAGTTGTATCAGTTTTTAATAAAACTAACCAAATGCAATGCACTGAGTTGTATCAGTTTTAAATAAAACTAACCAAATGCAATGCACGAAGTTATATCCGTTTTTAATAAAACTAACCAAATGCAATGCACTGAGTTATATCCGTTTTTAATAAAACTAACCAAATGCAATACACTGAGTTATATCTGTTTTTAATGAAACTAACAAAATGCAATGCACTGAGTTACATCCGTTTTTAGTAAAACTAACCAAATGCAATGCACTGAGTTGTATCAGTTTTTAATAAAACTAACCAAATGCAATGCACTGAGTTGTTTCAGTTTTTAATAAAACTAACCAAATGCAATGCACTGAGTTACATCCGTTTTTAATAAAACTAACCAAATGCAATGCATTGAGTTGTTTCAGTTTTTAATAAAACTAACCAAATGCAATGCACTAAGTTACATCCGCTTTTAAAAAAACTAACCAAATGCAATGCACTGAGTTATATCTGTTTTTAATAAAACTAACAAAATGCAATGCACTGAGTTACATCCGTTTTTAGTAAAACTAACCAAATGCAATGCACTGAGTTGTATCAGTTTTAAATAAAACTAACCAAATGCAATGCACTGAGTTGTATCAGTTTTTAATAAAACTAACCAAATGCAATGCACTGAGTTACATCCGTTTTTAGTAAAACTAACCAAATGCAATGCACTGAGTTGTATCAGTTTTTAATAAAACTAACCAAATGCAATGCACTGAGTTGTATCAGTTTTAAATATAACTAACCAAATGCAATGCACTGAGTTGTATCAGTTTTTAATAAAACTAACCAAATGCAATGCACTGAGTTACATCCGTTTTTAGTAAAACTAACCAAATGCAATGCACTGAGTTATATCCGTTTTTAATAAAACTAACCAAATCCAATGCACTGAGTTACTTCCGTTTTTAATAAAACTAACCAAATGCAATGCACTGAGTTACATCCGTTTTTAATAAAACTAGCCAAATGCAATGCACTGAGTTGTATCAGTTTTTAATAAAACTAACCAAATGCAATGCACTGAGTTATATCCGTTTTTAATAAAACTAACCAAATGCAATGCACTGAGTTATATCTGTTTTTAATAAAACTAACCAAATGCAATGCACTGAGTTGTATCAGTTTTTAATAAAACTAACCAAATGCAATGCACTGAGTTATATCTGTTTTTAATAAAACTAACCAAATGCAATGCACTGAGTTGTATCCGTTTTTAGTAAAACTAACCAAATGCAATGCACTGAGTTGTATCAGTTTTAAATTAAACTAACCAAATGCAATGCACTGAGTTGTATCAGTTTTTAATAAAACTAACCAAATGCAATGCACTGAGTTACATCCGTTTTTAGTAAAACTAACCAAATGCAATGCACTGAGTTGTATCAGTTTTTAATAAAACTAACCAAAGGCAATGCACTGAGTTATATCTGTTTTTAATAAAACTAACAAAATGCAATGCACTGAGTTACATCCGTTTTTAGTAAAACTAGCCAAATGCAATGCACAGAGTTGTATCAGTTTTTAATAAAACTAACAAAATGCAATGCACTGAGTTACATCCGTTTTTAGTAAAACTAACCAAATGCAATGCACTGAGTTGTATCAGTTTTAAATAAAACTAACACAATGCAATGCACTGAGTTACATCCGTTTTTAGTAAAACTAACCAAATGCATTGCACTGAGTTGTATCAGTTTTTAATAAAACTAACCAAATGCAATGCACTGAGTTGTATCAGTTTTAAATAAAACTAACCAAATGCAATGCACGAAGTTATATCCGTTTTTAATAAAACTAACCAAATGCAATGCACTGAATTATATCCGTTTTTAATAAAACTAACCAAATGCAATACACTGAGTTATATCTGTTTTTAATGAAACTAACAAAATGCAATGCACTGAGTTACATCCGTTTTTAGTAAAACTAACCAAATGCAATGCACTGAGTTACATCCGTTTTTAATAAAACTAACCAAATGCAATGCACTGAGTTGTTTCAGTTTTTAATAAAACTAACCAAATGCAATGCACTGAGTTACATCCGTTTTTAATAAAACTAACCAAATGCAATGCACTGAGTTGTTTCAGTTTTTAATAAAACTAACCAAATGCAATGCACTAAGTTACATCCGCTTTTAAAAAAACTAACCAAATGCAATGCACTGAGTTATATCTGTTTTTAATAAAACTAACAAAATGCAATGCACTGAGTTACATCCGTTTTTAGTAAAACTAACCAAATGCAATGCACTGAGTTGTATCAGTTTTAAATAAAACTAACCAAATGCAATGCACTGAGTTGTATCAGTTTTTAATAAAACTAACCAAATGCAATGCACTGAGTTACATCCGTTTTTAGTAAAACTAACCAAATGCAATGCACTGAGTTGTATCAGTTTTTAATAAAACTAACCAAATGCAATGCACTGAGTTATATCTGTTTTTAATAAAACTAACAAAATGCAATGCACTGAGTTACATCCGTTTTTAGTAAAACTAGCCAAATGCAATGCACTGAGTTGTATCAGTTTTTAATAAAACTAACCAAATGCAATGCACTGAGTTATATCCGTTTTTAATAAAACTAACCAAATCCAATGCACTGAGTTACTTCCGTTTTTAATAAAACTAACCAAATGCAATGCACTGAGTTACATCCGTTTTTAATAAAACTAGCCAAATGCAATGCACTGAGTTGTATCAGTTTTTAATAAAACTAACCAAATGCAATGCACTGAGTTATATCCGTTTTTAATAAAACTAACCAAATGCAATGCACTGAGTTATATCTGTTTTTAATAAAACTAACCAAATGCAATGCACTGAGTTGTATCAGTTTTTAATAAAACTAACCAAATGCAATGCACTGAGTTATATCTGTTTTTAATAAAACTAACCAAATGCAATGCACTGAGTTGTATCCGTTTTTAGTAAAACTAACCAAATGCAATGCACTGAGTTGTATCAGTTTTAAATTAAACTAACCAAATGCAATGCACTGAGTTGTATCAGTTTTTATCAAAACTAACCAAATGCAATGCACTGAGTTACATCCGTTTTTAGTAAAACTAACCAAATGCAATGCACTGAGTTGTATCAGTTTTTAATAAAACTAACCAAAGGCAATGCACTGAGTTATATCTGTTTTTAATAAAACTAACAAAATGCAATGCACTGAGTTACATCCGTTTTTAGTAAAACTAGCCAAATGCAATGCACTGAGTTGTATCAGTTTTTAATAAAACTAACAAAATGCAATGCACTGAGTTACATCCGTTTTTAGTAAAACTAACCAAATGCAATGCACTGAGTTGTATCAGTTTTAAATAAAACTAACAAAATGCAATGCACTGAGTTACATCCGTTTTTAGTAAAACTAACCAAATGCATTGCACTGAGTTGTATCAGTTTTTAATAAAACTAACCAAATGCAATGCACTGAGTTGTATCAGTTTTAAATAAAACTAACCAAATGCAATGCACGAAGTTATATCCGTTTTTAATAAAACTAACCAAATGCAATGCACTGAGTTATATCCGTTTTTAATAAAACTAACCAAATGCAATACACTGAGTTATATCTGTTTTTAATGAAACTAACAAAATGCAATGCACTGAGTTACATCCGTTTTTAGTAAAACTAACCAAATGCAATGCACTGAGTTACATCCGTTTTTAATAAAACTAACCAAATGCAATGCACTGAGTTGTTTCAGTTTTTAATAAAACCAACCAAATGCAATGCACTGAGTTACATCCGTTTTTAATAAAACTAACCAAATGCAATGCACTGAGTTGTTTCAGTTTTTAATAAAACTAACCAAATGCAATGCACTAAGTTACATCCGCTTTTAAAAAAACTAACCAAATGCAATGCACTGAGTTATATCTGTTTTTAATAAAACTAACAAAATGCAATGCACTGAGTTACATCCGTTTTTAGTAAAACTAACCAAATGCAATGCACTGAGTTGTATCAGTTTTAAATAAAACTAACCAAATGCAATGCACTGAGTTGTATCAGTTTTTAATAAAACTAACCAAATGCAATGCACTGAGTTACATCCGTTTTTAGTAAAACTAACCAAATGCAATGCACTGAGTTGTATCAGTTTTTAATAAAACTAACCAAATGCAATGCACTGAGTTATATCTGTTTTTAATAAAACTAACAAAATGCAATGCACTGAGTTACATCCGTTTTTAGTAAAACTAGCCAAATGCAATGCACTGAGTTGTATCAGTTTTTAATAAAACTAACCAAATGCAATGCACTGAGTTATATCCGTTTTTAATAAAACTAACCAAATCCAATGCACTGAGTTACTTCCGTTTTTAATAAAACTAACAAAATGCAATGCACTGAGTTACATCCGTTTTTAGTAAAACTAACCAAATGCAATGCACTGAGTTACATCCGTTTTTAATAAAACTAACCAAATGCAATGCACTGAGTTATATCTGTTTTTAATAAAACTAACAAAATGCAATGCACTGAGTTACATCCGTTTTTAGTAAAACTAGCCAAATGCAATGCACTGAGTTGTATCAGTTTTTAATAAAACTAACCAAATGCAATGCACTGAGTTATATCCGTTTTTAATAAAACTAACCAAATCCAATGCACTGAGTTACTTCCGTTTTTAATAAAACTAACAAAATGCAATGCACTGAGTTGTATCAGTTTTTAATAAAACTAACCAAATGCAAAGCACTGAGTTACATCCGTTTTTAATAAAACTAACCAAATGCAATGCACTGAGTTGTATCAGTTTTTAATAAAACTAACAAAATGCAATGCACTGAGTTGTATCAGTTTTTAATAAAACTAACCAAATGCAATGCACTGAGTTATATCCGTTTTTAATAAAACTAACCAAATGCAATGCACTGAGTTATATCTGTTTTTAATAAAACTAACCAAATGCAATGCACTGAGTTGTATCAGTTTTTAATAAAACTAACCAAATGCAATGCACTGAGTTATATCTGTTTTTAATAAAACTAACCAAATGCAATGCACTGAGTTGTATCCGTTTTTAGTAAAACTAACCAAATGCAATGCACTGAGTTGTATCAGTTTTAAATTAAACTAACCAAATGCAATGCACTGAGTTGTATCAGTTTTTATCAAAACTAACCAAATGCAATGCACTGAGTTACATCCGTTTTTAGTAAAACTAACCAAATGCAATGCACTGAGTTGTATCAGTTTTTAATAAAACTAACCAAAGGCAATGCACTGAGTTATATCTGTTTTTAATAAAACTAACAAAATGCAATGCACTGAGTTACATCCGTTTTTAGTAAAACTAGCCAAATGCAATGCACTGAGTTGTATCAGTTTTTAATAAAACTAACAAAATGCAATGCACTGAGTTACATCCGTTTTTAGTAAAACTAACCAAATGCAATGCACTGAGTTGTATCAGTTTTAAATAAAACTAACAAAATGCAATGCACTGAGTTACATCCGTTTTTAGTAAAACTAACCAAATGCATTGCACTGAGTTGTATCAGTTTTTAATAAAACTAACCAAATGCAATGCACTGAGTTGTATCAGTTTTAAATAAAACTAACCAAATGCAATGCACGAAGTTATATCCGTTTTTAATAAAACTAACCAAATGCAATGCACTGAGTTATATCCGTTTTTAATAAAACTAACCAAATGCAATACACTGAGTTATATCTGTTTTTAATGAAACTAACAAAATGCAATGCACTGAGTTACATCCGTTTTTAGTAAAACTAACCAAATGCAATGCACTGAGTTACATCCGTTTTTAATAAAACTAACCAAATGCAATGCACTGAGTTGTTTCAGTTTTTAATAAAACCAACTAAATGCAATGCACTGAGTTACATCCGTTTTTAATAAAACTAACCAAATGCAATGCACTGAGTTGTTTCAGTTTTTAATAAAACTAACCAAATGCAATGCACTAAGTTACATCCGCTTTTAAAAAAACTAACCAAATGCAATGCACTGAGTTATATCTGTTTTTAATAAAACTAACAAAATGCAATGCACTGAGTTACATCCGTTTTTAGTAAAACTAACCAAATGCAATGCACTGAGTTGTATCAGTTTTAAATAAAACTAACCAAATGCAATGCACTGAGTTGTATCAGTTTTTAATAAAACTAACCAAATGCAATGCACTGAGTTACATCCGTTTTTAGTAAAACTAACCAAATGCAATGCACTGAGTTGTAACAGTTTTTAATAAAACTAACCAAATGCAATGCACTGAGTTATATCTGTTTTTAATAAAACTAACAAAATGCAATGCACTGAGTTACATCCGTTTTTAGTAAAACTAGCCAAATGCAATGCACTGAGTTGTATCAGTTTTTAATAAAACTAACCAAATGCAATGCACTGAGTTATATCCGTTTTTAATAAAACTAACCAAATCCAATGCACTGAGTTACTTCCGTTTTTAATAAAACTAACAAAATGCAATGCACTGAGTTACATCCGTTTTTAGTAAAACTAACCAAATGCAATGCACTGAGTTACATCCGTTTTTAATAAAACTAACCAAATGCAATGCACTGAGTTATATCTGTTTTTAATAAAACTAACAAAATGCAATGCACTGAGTTACATCCGTTTTTAGTAAAACTAGCCAAATGCAATGCACTGAGTTGTATCAGTTTTTAATAAAACTAACCAAATGCAATGCACTGAGTTATATCCGTTTTTAATAAAACTAACCAAATCCAATGCACTGAGTTACTTCCGTTTTTAATAAAACTAACAAAATGCAATGCACTGAGTTGTATCAGTTTTTAATAAAACTAACCAAATGCAAAGCACTGAGTTACATCCGTTTTTAATAAAACTAACCAAATGCAATGCACTGAGTTGTATCAGTTTTTAATAAAACTAACAAAATGCAATGCACTGAGTTGTATCAGTTTTTAATAAAACTAACCAAATGCAATGCACTGAGTTACATCCGTTTTTAATAAAACTATCCCAATGCAATGCACTGAGTTACATCCGTTTTTAATAAAACTAACCAAATGCAATGCACTGAGTTATATCCGTTTTTAATAAAACTAACCAAATGCAATGCACTGAGTTACATCCGTTTTTAATAAAACTAACCAAATGCAATGCACTGAGTTATATCCGTTTTTAATAAAACTAACCAAATGCAATGCACTGAGTTACATCCGTTTTTAATAAAACTAACCAAATGCAATGCACTGAGTTACATCCGTTTTTAATAAAACTAACCAAATGCAATGCACTGAGTTACATCCGTTTTTAATAAAACTAACCAAATGCAATTCACTGAGTTACATCCGTTTTTAATAAAACTAACCAAATGCAATGCACTGAGTTGTATCAGTTTTTAATAAAACTAACCAAATGCAATGCACTGAGTTGTATCAGTTTTTAATAAAACTAACCAAATGCAATGCACTGAGTTACATCCGTTTTTAATAAAACTAACCAAATGCAATGCACTGAGTTGTATCAGTTTTTAATAAAACTAACAAAATGCAATGCACTGAGTTGTATCAGTTTTTAATAAAACTAACCAAATGCAATGCACTGAGTTACATCCGTTTTTAATAAAACTAACCCAATGCAATGCACTGAGTTACATCCGTTTTTAATAAAACTAACCAAATGCAATGCACTGAGTTATATCCGTTTTTAATAAAACTAACCAAATGCAATGCACTGAGTTACATCCGTTTTTAATAAAACTAACCAAATGCAATGCACTGAGTTATATCCGTTTTTAATAAAACTAACCAAATGCAATGCACTGAGTTACATCCGTTTTTAATAAAACTAACCAAATGCAATGCACTGAGTTACATCCGTTTTTAATAAAACTAACCAAATGCAATGCACTGAGTTACATCCGTTTTTAATAAAACTAACCAAATGCAATGCACTGAGTTACATCCGTTTTTAATAAAACTAACCAAATGCAATTCACTGAGTTGTATCAGTTTTTAATAAAACTAACCAAATGCAATGCACTGAGTTACATCCGTTTTTAATAAAACTAACCAAATGCAATGCACTGAGTTACATCCGTTTTTAATAAAACTAACCAAATGCAATGCACTGAGTTACATCCGTTTTTAATAAAACTAACCAAATGCAATGCACTGAGTTACATCCGTTTTTAATAAAACTAACCAAATGCAATGCACTGAGTTACATCCGTTTTTAATAAAATTAACCAAATGCAATGCACTGAGTTATATCCGTTTTTAATAAAACTAACCAAATGCAATTCACTGAGTTGTATCAGTTTTTAATAAAACTAACCAAATGCAATGCACTGAGTTACATCCGTTTTTAATAAAACTAACCAAATGCAATGCACTGAGTTATATCCGTTTTTAATAAAACAAACCAAATGCAATTCACTGAGTTATATCCGTTTTTAATAAAACCAACCAAATGCAATGCACTGAGTTGTATCAGATTTTAATAAAACTAACCAAATGCAATTCACTGAGTTACATCCGTTTTTAATAAAACTAACCAAATGCAATGCACTGAGTTACATCCGTTTTTAATAAAACTAACCAAATGCAATGCACTGAGTTACATCCGTTTTTAATAAAACTAACCAAATGCAATGCACTGAGTTACATCCGTTTTTAATAAAACTAACCAAATGCAATGCACTGAGTTATATCCGTTTTTAATAAAACTAACCAAATGCAATTCACTGAGTTGTATCAGTTTTTAATAAAACTAACCAAATGCAATGCACTGAGTTACATCCGTTTTTAATAAAACTAACCAAATGCAATGCACTGAGTTATATCCGTTTTTAATAAAACTAACCAAATGCAATTCACTGAGTTATATCCGTTTTTAATAAAACCAACCAAATGCAATGCACTGAGTTGTATCAGATTTTAATAAAACTAACCAAATGCAATTCACTGAGTTACATCCGTTTTTAATAAAACTAACCAAATGCAATGCACTGAGTTACATCCGTTTTTAATAAAACTAACCAAATGCAATGCACTGAGTTACATCCGTTTTTAATAAAACTAACCAAATGCAATTCACTGAGTTGTATCAGTTTTTAATAAAACTAACCAAATGCAATGCACTGAGTTACATCCGTTTTTAATAAAACTAACCAAATGCAATGCACTGAGTTACATCCGTTTTTAATAAAACTAACCAAATGCAATGCACTGAGTTACATCCGTTTTTAATAAAACTAACCAAATGCAATGCACTGAGTTACATCCGTTTTTAATAAAACTAACCAAATGCAATGCACTGAGTTACATCCGTTTTTAATAAAACTAACCAAATGCAATGCACTGAGTTATATCCGTTTTTAATAAAACTAACCAAATGCAATGCACTGAGTTACATCCGTTTTTTATAAAACTAACCAAATGCAATGCACTGAGTTACATCCGTTTTTAATAAAACTAACCAAACGCAATGCACTGAGTTATATCCGTTTTTAATAAAACTAACCAAATGCAATGCACTGAGTTATATCCGTTTTTAATAAAACTAACCAAATGCAATTCACTGAGTTACATCCGTTTTTAATAAAACTAACCAAATGCAATGCACTGAGTTACATCCGTTTTTAATAAAACTAACCAAATGCAATTCACTGAGTTACATCCGTTTTTAATAAAACTAACCAAATGCAATTCACTGAGTTACATCCGTTTTTAATAAAACTAACCAAATGCAATGCACTGAGTTACATCCGTTTTTAATAAAACTAACCAAATGCAATGCACTGAGTTACATCCGTTTTTAATAAAACTAACCAAATGCAATTCACTGAGTTGTATCAGTTTTTAATAAAACTAACCAAATGCAATGCACTGAGTTACATCCGTTTTAATAAAAATAACCAAATGCAATGCACTGAGTTACATCCGTTTTTAATAAAACTAACCAAATGCAATGCACTGAGTTATATCCGTTTTTAATAAAACTAACCAAATGCAATTCACTGAGTTATATCCGTTTTTAATAAAACCAACCAAATGCAATGCACTGAGTTGTATCAGATTTTAATAAAACTAACCAAATGCAATTCACTGAGTTACATCCGTTTTTAATAAAACTAACCAAATGCAATGCACTGAGTTACATCCGTTTTTAATAAAACTAACCAAATGCAATGCACTGAGTTACATCCGTTTTTAATAAAACTAACCAAATGCAATTCACTGAGTTGTATCAGTTTTTAATAAAACTAACCAAATGCATAGCACTGAGTTACATCCGTTTTTAATAAAACTAACCAAATGCAATGCACTGAGTTACATCCGTTTTTAATAAAATTAACCAAATGCGATGCACTGAGTTACATCCGTTTTTAATAAAACTAACCAAATGCAATGCACTGAGTTATATCCGTTTTTAATAAAACTAACCAAATGCAATGCACTGAGTTACATCCGTTTTTAATAAAACTAACCAAATGCAATGCACTGAGTTATATCCGTTTTTAATAAAACTAACCAAATGCAATGCACTGAGTTACATCCGTTTTTTATAAAACTAACCAAATGCAATGCACTGAGTTACATCCGTTTTTAATAAAACTAACCAAACGCAATGCACTGAGTTATATCCGTTTTTAATAAAACTAACCAAATGCAATGCACTGAGTTATATCCGTTTTTAATAAAACTAACCAAATGCAATTCACTGAGTTACATCCGTTTTTAATAAAACTAACCAAATGCAATGCACTGAGTTACATCCGTTTTTAATAAAACTAACCAAATGCAATTCACTGAGTTACATCCGTTTTTAATAAAACTAACCAAATGCAATTCACTGAGTTACATCCGTTTTTAATAAAACTAACCAAATGCAATGCACTGAGTTACATCCGTTTTTAATAAAACTAACCAAATGCAATGCACTGAGTTATATCCGTTTTTAATAAAACTAACCAAATGCAATGCACTGAGTTACATCCGTTTTTAATAAAACTAACCAAATGCAATGCACTGAGTTATATCCGTTTTTATTAAAACTAACCAAATGCAATGCACTGAGTTACATCCGTTTTTAATAAAACTAACCAAATGCAACGCACTGAGTTACATCCGTTTTTAATAAAACTAACCAAATGCAATGCACTGAGTTACATCCGTTTTTAATAAAACTAACCAAATGCAATGCACTGAGTTACATCCGTTTTTAATAAAACTAACCAAATGCAATTCACTGAGTTGTATCAGTTTTTAATAAAACTAACCAAATGCAATGCACTGAGTTACATCCGTTTTTAATAAAACTAACCAAATGCAATGCACTGAGTTACATCCGTTTTTAATAAAACTAACCAAATGCAATGCACTGAGTTACATCCGTTTTTAATAAAACTAACCAAATGCAATGCACTGAGTTACATCCGTTTTTAATAAAACTAACCAAATGCAATGCACTGAGTTACATCCGTTTTTAATAAAACTAACCAAATGCAATGCACTGAGTTATATCCGTTTTTAATAAAACTAACCAAATGCAATTCACTGAGTTGTATCAGTTTTTAATAAAACTAACCAAATGCAATGCACTGAGTTACATCCGTTTTTAATAAAACTAACCAAATGCAATGCACTGAGTTATATCCGTTTTTAATAAAACAAACCAAATGCAATTCACTGAGTTATATCCGTTTTTAATAAAACCAACCAAATGCAATGCACTGGGTTGTATCACATTTTAATAAAACTAACCAAATGCAATTCACTGAGTTACATCCGTTTTTAATAAAACTAACCAAATGCAATGCACTGAGTTACATCCGTTTTTAATAAAACTAACCAAATGCAATGCACTGAGTTACATCCGTTTTTAATAAAACTAACCAAATGCAATGCACTGAGTTACATCCGTTTTTAATAAAACTAACCAAATGCAATGCACTGAGTTATATCCGTTTTTAATAAAACTAACCAAATGCAATTCACTGAGTTGTATCAGTTTTTAATAAAACTAACCAAATGCAATGCACTGAGTTACATCCGTTTTTAATAAAACTAACCAAATGCAATGCACTGAGTTATATCCGTTTTTAATAAAACTAACCAAATGCAATTCACTGAGTTATATCCGTTTTTAATAAAACCAACCAAATGCAATGCACTGAGTTGTATCAGATTTTAATAAAACTAACCAAATGCAATTCACTGAGTTACATCCGTTTTTAATAAAACTAACCAAATGCAATGCACTGAGTTACATCCGTTTTTAATAAAACTAACCAAATGCAATGCACTGAGTTACATCCGTTTTTAATAAAACTAACCAAATGCAATTCACTGAGTTGTATCAGTTTTTAATAAAACTAACCAAATGCAATGCACTGAGTTACATCCGTTTTTAATAAAACTAACCAAATGCAATGCACTGAGTTACATCCGTTTTTAATAAAACTAACCAAATGCAATGCACTGAGTTACATCCGTTTTTAATAAAACTAACCAAATGCAATGCACTGAGTTACATCCGTTTTTAATAAAACTAACAAAATGCAATGCACTGAGTTACATCCGTTTTTAATAAAACTAACCAAATGCAATGCACTGAGTTATATCCGTTTTTAATAAAACTAACCAAATGCAATGCACTGAGTTACATCCGTTTTTTATAAAACTAACCAAATGCAATGCACTGAGTTACATCCGTTTTTAATAAAACTAACCAAACGCAATGCACTGAGTTATATCCGTTTTTAATAAAACTAACCAAATGCAATGCACTGAGTTATATCCGTTTTTAATAAAACTAACCAAATGCAATTCACTGAGTTACATCCGTTTTTAATAAAACTAACCAAATGCAATGCACTGAGTTACATCCGTTTTTAATAAAACTAACCAAATGCAATTCACTGAGTTACATCCGTTTTTAATAAAACTAACCAAATGCAATTCACTGAGTTACATCCGTTTTTAATAAAACTAACCAAATGCAATGCACTGAGTTACATCCGTTTTTAATAAAACTAACCAAATGCAATGCACTGAGTTACATCCGTTTTTAATAAAACTAACCAAATGCAATTCACTGAGTTGTATCAGTTTTTAATAAAACTAACCAAATGCAATGCACTGAGTTACATCCGTTTTAATAAAAATAACCAAATGCAATGCACTGAGTTACATCCGTTTTTAATAAAACTAACCAAATGCAATGCACTGAGTTACATCCGTTTTTAATAAAACTAACCAAATGCAATGCACTGAGTTACATCCGTTTTTAATAAAACTAACCAAATGCAATGCACTGAGTTACATCCGTTTTTAATAAAACTAACCAAATGCAATTCACTGAGTTACATCCGTTTTTAATAAAACTAACCAAATGCAATGCACTGAATTACATCCGTTTTTAATAAAACTAACCAAATGCAATGCACTGAGTTACATCCGTTTTTAATAAAACTAACCAAATGCAATGCACTGAGTTACATCCGTTTTTAATAAAACTAACCAAATGCAATGCACTGAGTTACATCCGTTTTTAATAAAACTAACCAAATGCAATGCACTGAGTTACATCCGTTTTTAATAAAACTAGCCAAATGCAATTCACTGAGTTACATCCGTTTTTAATAAAACTAACCAAATGCAATGCACTGAGTTACATCCGTTTTTAATAAAACTAACCAAATGCAATGCACTGAGTTACATCCGTTTTTAATAAAACTAACCAAATGCAATGCACTGAGTTACATCCGTTTTTAATAAAACTAACCAAATGCAATGCACTGAGTTACATCCGTTTTTAATAAAACTAACAAAATGCAATTCACTGAGTTACATCCGTTTTTAATAAAACTAACCAAATGCAATGCACTGAGTTACATCCGTTTTTAATAAAACTAACCAAATGCAATGCACTGAGTTACATCCGTTTTTAATAAAACTAACCAAATGCAATTCACTGAGTTGTATCAGTTTTTAATAAAACTAACCAAATGCAATGCACTGAGTTACATCCGTTTTTAATAAAACTAACCAAATGCAATGCACTGAGTTACATCCGTTTTTAATAAAACTAACCAAATGCAATGCACTGAGTTACATCCGTTTTTAATAAAACTAACCAAATGCAATGCACTGAGTTACATCCGTTTTTAATAAAACTAACCAAATGCAATGCACTGAGTTATATCCGTTTTTAATAAAACTAATCAAATGCAATGCACTGAGTTACATCCGTTTTTAATAAAACTAACCAAATGCAATTCACTGAGTTACATCCGTTTTTAATAAAACTAACCAAATGCAATGCACTGAGTTACATCCGTTTTTAATAAAACTAACCAAATGCAATGCACTGAGTTACATCCGTTTTTAATAAAACTAACCAAATGCAATGCACTGAGTTACATCCGTTTTTAATAAAACTAACCAAATGCAATTCACTGAGTTACATCCGTTTTTAATAAAACTAACCAAATGCAATTCACTGAGTTACATCCGTTTTTAATAAAACTAACCAAATGCAATGCACTGAGTTACATCCGTTTTTAATAAAACTAACCAAATGCAATGCACTGAGTTACATCCGTTTTTAATAAAACTAACCAAATGCAATGCACTGAGTTACATCCGTTTTTAATAAAACTAACCAAATGCAATGCACTGAGTTACATCCGTTTTTAATAAAACTAACCAAATGCAATTCACTGAGTTACATCCGTTTTTAATAAAACTAACCAAATGCAATGCACTGAGTTACATCCGTTTTTAATAAAACTAACCAAATGCAATGCACTGAGTTACATCCGTTTTTAATAAAACTAACCAAATGCAATGCACTGAGTTACATCCGTTTTTAATAAAACTAACCAAATGCAATGCACTGAGTTACATCCGTTTTTAATAAAACTAACCAAATGCAATGCACTGAGTTATATCCGTTTTTTATAAAACTAACCAAATGCAATGCACTGAGTTATATCCGTTTTTAATAAAACTAACCAAATGCAATTCACTGAGTTACATCCGTTTTTAATAAAACTAACCAAATGCAATGCACTGAGTTACATCCGTTTTTAATAAAACTAACCAAATGCAATTCACTGAGTTACATCCGTTTTTAATAAAACTAACCAAATGCAATTCACTGAGTTACATCCGTTTTTAATAAAACTAACCAAATGCAATGCACTGACTTACATCCGTTTTTAATAAAACTAACCAAATGCAATGCACTGAGTTACATCCGTTTTTAATAAAACTAACCAAATGCAATTCACTGAGTTGTATCAGTTTTTAATAAAACTAACCAAATGCAATGCACTGAGTTACATCCGTTTTTAATAAAACTAACCAAATGCAATGCACTGAGTTACATCCGTTTTTAATAAAACTAACCAAATGCAATGCACTGAGTTACATCCGTTTTTAATAAAACTAACCAAATGCAATGCACTGAGTTACATCCGTTTTTAATAAAACTAACCAAATGCAATGCACTGAGTTACATCCGTTTTTAATAAAACTAACCAAATGCAATGCACTGAGTTACATCCGTTTTTAATAAAACTAACCAAATGCAATTCACTGAGTTACATCCGTTTTTAATAAAACTAACCAAATGCAATTCACTGAGTTACATCCGTTTTTAATAAAACTAACCAAATGCAATGCACTGAGTTACATCCGTTTTTAATAAAACTAACCAAATGCAATGCACTGAGTTACATCCGTTTTTAATAAAACTAACCAAATGCAATTCACTGAGTTGTATCAGTTTTTAATAAAACTAACCAAATGCAATGCACTGAGTTACATCCGTTTTTAATAAAACTAACCAAATGCAATGCACTGAGTTACATCCGTTTTTAATAAAACTAACCAAATGCAATGCACTGAGTTACATCCGTTTTTAATAAAACTAACCAAATGCAATGCACTGAGTTACATCCGTTTTTAATAAAACTAACCAAATGCAATGCACTGAGTTACATCCGTTTTTAATAAAACTAACCAAATGCAATGCACTGAGTTACATCCGTTTTTAATAAAACTAACCAAATGCAATGCACTGAGTTACATCCGTTTTTAATAAAACTAACCAAATGCAATTCACTGAGTTACATCCGTTTTTAATAAAACTAACCAAATGCAATGCACTGAGTTACATCCGTTTTTAATAAAACTAACCAAATGCAATGCACTGAGTTACATTCGTTTTTAATAAAACTAACCAAATGCAATTCACTGAGTTGTATCAGTTTTTAATAAAACTAACCAAATGCAATGCACTGAGTTACATCCGTTTTTAATAAAACTAACCAAATGCAATGCACTGAGTTACATCCGTTTTTAATAAAACTAACCAAATGCAATGCACTGAGTTACATCCGTTTTTAATAAAACTAATCAAATGCAATGCACTGAGTTACATCCGTTTTTAATAAAACTAACCAAATGCAATGCACTGAGTTACATCCGTTTTTAATAAAACTAACCAAATGCAATGCACTGAGTTATATCCGTTTTTAATAAAACTAACCAAATGCAATGCACTGAGTTACATCCGTTTTTAATAAAACTAACCAAATGCAATGCACTGAGTTACATCCGTTTTTAATAAAACTAACCAAATGCAATGCACTGAGTTATATCCGTTTTTAATAAAACTAACCAAATGCAATGCACTGAGTTATATCCGTTTTTAATAAAACTAACCAAATGCAATGCACTGAGTTACATCCGTTTTTAATAAAACTAACCAAATGCAATGCACTGAGTTATATCCGTTTTTAATAAAACTAACCAAATGCAATGCACTGAGTTATATCCGTTTTTAATAAAACTAACCAAATGCAATGCACTGAGTTACATCCGTTTTTAATAAAACTAACCCAATGCAATGCACTGAGTTACATCCGTTTTTAATAAAACTAACCAAATGCAATGCACTGAGTTACATCCGTTTTTAATAAAACTAACCCAATGCAATGCACTGAGTTACATCCGTTTTTAATAAAACTAACCAAATGCAATGCACTGAGTTACATCCGTTTTTAATAAAACTAACCAAATGCAATGCACTGAGTTATATCCGTTTTTAATAAAACTAACACCAAATGCAATGCACTGAGTTACATCCGTTTTTAATAAAACTAACCAAATGCAATGCACTGAGTTACATCCGTTTTTAATAAAACTAACCAAATGCAATGCACTGAGTTACATCCGTTTTTAATAAAACTAACCAAATGCAATGCACTGAATTGCATCCGTTTTTAATAAAACTAACCAAATGCAATTCACTGAGTTACATCCGTTTTTAATAAAACTAACCAAATGCAATGCACTGAGTTACATCCGTTTTTAATAAAACTAACCAAATGCAATGCACTGAGTTACATCCGTTTTTAATAAAACTAACCAAATGCAATGCACTGAGTTATATCCGTTTTTAATAAAACTAACCAAATGCAATGCACTGAGTTACATCCGTTTTTAATAAAACTAACCAAATGCAATGCACTGAGTTACATCCGTTTTTAATAAAACTAACCAAATGCAATGCAATGAGTTACATCCGTTTTTAATAAAACTAACCAAATGCAATTCACTGAGTTGTATCAGTTTTTAATAAAACTAACCAAATGCAATGCACTGAGTTACATCCGTTTTTAATAAAAGTAACCAAATGCAATGCACTGAGTTACATCCGTTTTTAATAAAACTAACCAAATGCAATGCACTGAGTTACATCCGTTTTTAATAAAACTAACCAAATGCAATGCACTGAGTTATATCCGTTTTTAATAAAACTAACCAAATGCAATGCACCGAGTTACATCCGTTTTTAATAAAACTAACCAAATGCAATGCACTGAGTTACATCCGTTTTTAATAAAACTAACCAAATGCAATGCACTGAGTTATATCCGTTTTTAATAAAACTAACCAAATGCAATGCACTGAGTTATATCCGTTTTTAATAAAACTAACCAAATGCAATGCACTGAGTTACATCCGTTTTTAATAAAACTAACCAAATGCAATGCACTGAGTTATATCCGTTTTTAATAAAACTAACCAAATGCAATGCACTGAGTTATATCCGTTTTTAGTAAAACTAACCAAATGCAATGCACTGAGTTACATCCGTTTTTAATAAAACTAACCCAATGCAATGCACTGAGTTACATCCGTTTTTAATAAAACTAACCAAATGCAATGCACTGAGTTACATCCGTTTTAATAAAACTAACCCAATGCAATGCACTGAGTTACATCCGTTTTTAATAAAACTAACCAAATGCAATGCACTGAGTTACATCCGTTTTTAATAAAACTAACCAAATGCAATTCACTGAGTTACATCCGTTTTTAATAAAACTAACCAAATGCAATGCACTGAGTTACATCCGTTTTTAATAAAACTAACCAAATGCAATGCACTGAGTTATATCCGTTTTTAATAAAACTAACCAAATGCAATGCACTGAGTTACATCCGTTTTTAATAAAACTAACCAAATGCAATGCACTGAGTTACATCCGTTTTTAATAAAACTAACCAAATGCAATGCACTGAGTTACATCCGTTTTTAATAAAACTAACCAAATGCAATGCACTGAGTTACATCCGTTTTTAATAAAACTAACCAAATGCAATTCACTGAGTTACATCCGTTTTTAATAAAACTAACCAAATGCAATGCACTGAGTTACATCCGTTTTTAATAAAACTAACCAAATGCAATGCACTGAGTTATATCCGTTTTTAATAAAACTAACCAAATACAATGCACTGAGTTACATCCGTTTTTAATAAAACTAACCAAATGCAATGCACTGAGTTACATCCGTTTTTAATAAAACTAACCAAATGCAATGCACTGAGTTATATCCGTTTTTAATAAAACTAACCAAATGCAATGCACTGAGTTACATCCGTTTTTAATAAAACTAACCAAATGCAATGCACTGAGTTACATCCGTTTTTAATAAAACTAACCAAATGCAATGCACTGAGTTACATCCGTTTTTAATAAAACTAACCAAATGCAATTCACTGAGTTACATCCGTTTTTAATAAAACTAACCAAATGCAATGCACTGAGTTACATCCGTTTTTAATAAAACTAACCAAATGCAATGCACTGAGTTACATCCGTTTTTAATAAAACTAACCAAATGCAATGCACTGAGTTACATCCGTTTTTAATAAAACTAACCAAATGCAATTCACTGAGTTGTATCAGTTTTTAATAAAACTAACCAAATGCAATGCACTGAGTTACATCCGTTTTTAATAAAACTAACCAAATGCAATTCACTGAGTTACATCCGTTTTTAATAAAACTAACCAAATGCAATGCAATGAGTTACATCCGTTTTTAATAAAACTAACCAAATGCAATGCACTGAGTTACATCCGTTTTTAATAAAACTAACCAAATGCAATGCACTGAGTTACATCCGTTTTTAATAAAACTAACAAAATGCAATGCACTGAGTTGTATCAGTTTTTAATAAAACTAACCAAATGCAATGCACTGAGTTACATCCGTTTTTAATAAAACTAACCAAATGCAATGCACTGAGTTACATCCGTTTTTAATAAAACTAACAAAATGCAATGCACTGAGTTGTATCAGTTTTTAATAAAACTAACCAAATGCAATGCACTGAGTTACATCCGTTTTTAATAAAACTAACCAAATGCAATGCACTGAGTTGTATCAGTTTTTAATAAAACTAACAAAATGCAATGCACTGAGTTGTATCAGTTTTTAATAAAACTAACCAAATGCAATGCACTGAGTTACATCCGTTTTTAATAAAACTAACCCAATGCAATGCACTGAGTTACATCCGTTTTTAATAAAACTAATCAAATGCAATGCACTGAGTTATATCCGTTTTTAATAAAACTAACCAAATGCAATGCACTGAGTTACATCCGTTTTTAATAAAACTAACCAAATGCACTTCACTGAGTTACATCCGTTTTTAATAAAACTAACCAAATGCAATGCACTGAGTTACATCCGTTTTTAATAAAACTAACCAAATGCAATGCACTGAGTTACATCCGTTTTTAATAAAACTAACCAAATGCAATGCACTGAGTTACATCCGTTTTTAATAAAACTAACCAAATGCAATTCACTGAGTTACATCCGTTTTTAATAAAACTAACCAAATGCAATGCACTGAGTTACATCCGTTTTTAATAAAACTAACCAAATGCAATGCACTGAGTTATATCCGTTTTTAATAAAACTAACCAAATACAATGCACTGAGTTACATCCGTTTTTAATAAAACTAACCAAATGCAATGCACTGAGTTACATCCGTTTTTAATAAAACTAACCAAATGCAATGCACTGAGTTATATCCGTTTTTAATAAAACTAACCAAATGCAATGCACTGAGTTACATCCGTTTTTAATAAAACTAACCAAATGCAATGCACTGAGTTACATCCGTTTTTAATAAAACTAACCAAATGCAATGCACTGAGTTACATCCGTTTTTAATAAAACTAACCAAATGCAATTCACTGAGTTACATCCGTTTTTAATAAAACTAACCAAATGCAATGCACTGAGTTACATCCGTTTTTAATAAAACTAACCAAATGCAATGCACTGAGTTACATCCGTTTTAATAAAACTAACCAAATGCAATGCACTGAGTTACATCCGTTTTTAATAAAACTAACCAAATGCAATTCACTGAGTTGTATCAGTTTTTAATAAAACTAACCAAATGCAATGCACTGAGTTACATCCGTTTTTAATAAAACTAACCAAATGCAATTCACTGAGTTACATCCGTTTTTAATAAAACTAACCAAATGCAATGCAATGAGTTACATCCGTTTTTAATAAAACTAACCAAATGCAATGCACTGAGTTACATCCGTTTTTAATAAAACTAACCAAATGCAATGCACTGAGTTACATCCGTTTTTAATAAAACTAACAAAATGCAATGCACTGAGTTGTATCAGTTTTTAATAAAACTAACCAAATGCAATGCACTGAGTTACATCCGTTTTTAATAAAACTAACCAACTGCAATGCACTGAGTTACATCCGTTTTTAATAAAACTAACAAAATGCAATGCACTGAGTTGTATCAGTTTTTAATAAAACTAACCAAATGCAATGCACTGAGTTACATCCGTTTTTAATAAAACTAACCAAATGCAATGCACTGAGTTGTATCAGTTTTTAATAAAACTAACAAAATGCAATGCACTGAGTTGTATCAGTTTTTAATAAAACTAACCAAATGCAATGCACTGAGTTACATCCGTTTTTAATAAAACTAACCAAATGCAATGCACTGAGTTACATCCGTTTTTAATAAAAGTAACCAAATGCAATGCACTGAGTTACATCCGTTTTTAATAAAACTAACCAAATGCAATGCACTGAGTTACATCCGTTTTTAATAAAACTAACCAAATGCAATGCACTGAGTTATATCCGTTTTTAATAAAACTAACCAAATGCAATGCACCGAGTTACATCCGTTTTTAATAAAACTAACCAAATGCAATGCACTGAGTTACATCCGTTTTTAATAAAACTAACCAAATGCAATGCACTGAGTTATATCCGTTTTTAATAAAACTAACCAAATGCAATGCACTGAGTTATATCCGTTTTTAATAAAACTAACCAAATGCAATGCACTGAGTTACATCCGTTTTTAATAAAACTAACCAAATGCACTTCACTGAGTTACATCCGTTTTTAATAAAACTAACCAAATGCAATGCACTGAGTTACATCCGTTTTTAATAAAACTAACCAAATGCAATGCACTGAGTTACATCCGTTTTTAATAAAACTAACCAAATGCAATGCACTGAGTTACATCCGTTTTTAATAAAACTAACCAAATGCAATTCACTGAGTTACATCCGTTTTTAATAAAACTAACCAAATGCAATGCACTGAGTTACATCCGTTTTTAATAAAACTAACCAAATGCAATGCACTGAGTTACATCCGTTTTTAATAAAACTAACCAAATGCAATTCACTGAGTTGTATCAGTTTTTAATAAAACTAACCAAATGCAATGCACTGAGTTACATCCGTTTTTAATAAAACTAACCAAATGCAATGCACTGAGTTACATCCGTTTTTAATAAAACTAACCAAATGCAATGCACTGAGTTACATCGTTTTTAATAAAACTAACCAAATGCAATGCACTGAGTTACATCCGTTTTTAATAAAACTAACCAATGCAATGCACTGAGTTACATCCGTTTTTAATAAAACTAACCAAATGCAATGCACTGAGTTACATCCGTTTTTAATAAAACTAACCAAATGCAATGCACTGAGTTACATCCGTTTTTAATAAAACTAACCAAATGCAATGCACTGAGTTACATCCGTTTTTAATAAAACTAACCAAATGCAATGCACTGAGTTATATAATAAAACTAACCAAATGCAATGCACTGAGTTACATCCGTTTTTAATAAAACTAACCAAATGCAATGCACTGAGTTACATCCGTTTTTAATAAAACTAACCAAATGCAATGCACTGAGTTACATCCGTTTTTAATAAAACTAACCAAATGCAATGCACTG